>CM036753.1:50337978-50582881 GCA_020796225.1 Arion vulgaris | reverse complement strand
GTGATTTGTATGTGGTCTGACCGTAAAGCGGTTGTACTTTGTGCCAGTTACACGCCTACAAGTAGACCAATACATCCGATTGATGCGACCCATTGTATTTACTAGCGTAGCTTCCCAATGCTTTTTGGATAGTTATAGACTTAATCATTCGCAAATGCACCAAAGATGATCAAATAGGCATCAAATGGCTTAATAACAGCAGACTATTTGATCTTGACTTTGCCGATGACGTGGCCATATTGAATTCAACCACACAAGCAACCCACAAACTAACGAGCAATCGTTGCACACTTGCAGAACAGGTTGGTCTCCAGATTAATTCTGCCAAGACCAAAATTATAGACCTCACAAACTCGACAGACAACATCGTAATAAATGGCCAAACACTGGAGAAAGTTAAACATTTTACATATTTGGGTAGTAATGTGTCAAACAACGGAGACACGATGAAAGAAATAAGCTCTCGTATTGCTATAGCACCTAGTGCCTTCACTAAATTAACAAATATCAGGCAATCACAAGACCTTAGTATATTTACAAATTTAAATTGTGTAGGTCCTGTGCCATTCATGCACTGACCTACGGTGGTGAAAGTTGGAAATCAACAAATAAAATTGATAAGAAACTGGACAGCTTCGAGAATAAATATCTCTGAAAATTATTAAAAGTAAAATGGAGTGATTTCGTTTCGAACAACACAGTGAGAGATAGAACACACAACAACCCATATCAAATATTATAAGGAAGCGAAGGTGGAAATAATTAGGTCATGTTCTTAGATCAGACGAAAAGAGACTAAATCGACAAGTCCTTATGTGGTCACCAGTTGGAAAAGAAAACGTGGAAGACCTAAAACCACTCTTCGAAGAACAACCCTACAAGAAAGTAAACTATTGGGATGTAAAACCATACAATGTCTGCAACTGCTGCAAGAACCGCATCCATGGAGATCTAAAACTTCTGCCCTATGTGCCACCTTTGGCACGAAAGGAACAAACTAACTTCCCTAGGTCACTACATCGTTCGCGTCTTATGCCTACCTTGTAGGTCACAGTGGTACTATTTGTTAGTTCCCTTGCGTCCCCGGCATCACACGAGCCCTAATAGATCAATATTATTACTAATAAAATATTTGAACAGTATTTCTCAAGTAGTATAATATCCCTTGTGAAACGTGGCTTTCATCACAGACCGTCTGAAAAACTATCTGTCTCTAACAAGTTCCCCCTCCTACAATGACATGTTCAATGTTGGGTTTTATCCCGACATAACGGCAGCAATGAAAATCGCTTGTGTAAACCTTATGTGTCAAATGGGATACAAAGAAGTTATGTAGATACACTGAATAAGATGTGATGAAATAACAAAGGAATCAATAAGAAGACTTCGAAGTGATAAAGTTAAATAAAGAAAAAATGCACTAAGGAAACCATGTACTTTATTCAAAGAAGGAAGAAATATAGAACTCCCTTCCATATTAGAAATTGAACGAAATTCCCAGGATAGAGCGGTATGGAAAAATTGCCTTACAATAACCGTATAACCGTACGAAATTAATGTCATAATACTATACTGAATACACATTCTGAGTTCGCTGAACTCTTAAAACAACATCTCAAGTAATGTTCTTATAGCGGAACAATTTATTGTTTTCACGATAAGAAACAACAGCACGTTTATATTATTGGCGTCAGCTGGACGAAAGAGGCAAAACTATCGACATAAACTTATAAGCTCCTTTAGAAAAGGATATCACCATAAACATGGAATTAAACACAACATATATTTATGTTGACATATGAGCAGTAACAAGAAGATATTTCATACACGATAGAAGAAACAACAATTGCATATTTCATGTGCTATATAGAAAGAAGAAGATCTTTTATATGCGCGATAGTATAAATGTTGTTTCGCCCGTATGTTGCTGGGATCACGGGGAAGACAAGAATAGTAACACTGTGACCTACAAGCAATCTCGGAAGAGACGACTGAAGTATGGTCCTAGGGAAGCTTCACAAGTAAATAAAAGCGTATCAGAAATCGGACGTGCTGGCCTACGTGTAGGCACATAAGTGGTATAGCGTACAATCACTCTTAGGCTCAGATCACATACAAATTACACAGAGTGGTAACAAGTGATCGATATGGAGCGTTGGAAGCAGAAGAAGTATAAATGTTGTATATGAAGTTGTAGGGAGGAAACATTTGTCATATTCAGGGGAAGGGAGGAGACAATATTTCATATTCAATGGTATTGAGAAGTATATCTTTTATATTCAGTAGTAGGGAAGTATATCTTTTATATTCAGTAGTAGGGAAGTATATCTTTTATATTCAGTAGTAGGGGAAATAGTTTTCATATTCTGCAGTAGAGGGAAGAATGTCATGTTAAGTAGAGAAGAAACTTATCTTCAGTAGAGCAAGCACATCTTTCATTAACAAGTGAAGATATTTTTCATAATCATTAGTAGAATATATCTTTAATTTTACTCAGTAGAGGAATATATCCTATTTATCATTAGAGAGGAAGTATACTTTTATTCAGTAGAGGAATATATCTTTTATATTCATAGTAGGGAAGTATATCTATTTATTACATTGGAGGAATATATCTTATATTCTAGTTTGAGGGAAGTATATATTTATATTCATTAGTAGGAAGTATATATTTTATATTCATGTAGGGAATATATTTTATATTCATGTAGGAAGTATATATTTATTTTTCAGTAGTAGGAAATAGATTGTTCATATTCTGCAGTAGAGAGGAGAACAGATGTCATGTTAAGTAATACGAGAACAAACAGTATCTTTCGTTAGAGGTAAGCACACCTTTCATGTACTACATTAGACAGGAAGATATCTTTCATGAACTACATTAGTAGAAATATATACCTTCAATTTACTAGATTAGAGAAGAATATATCCCTAATTTACTACATTAGAGGAATGTACCCTAATTTACTACATTAGAGAGGAATATACTACTCATTTACTACATTAGAGAGGAATATACCACTAATGTACTACATTAGAGAGAAAAATACCTTTAACTAACTACATTAGAGAGGAAACTATCTTTAATGTACTACATTAGAGATGATGATACCTTGAATGTACTACATTAGAAAGGACGATATCTTTAATATAATAAGTTAGAGAGTACGATACCTGTAATGTACTACATTAGAGAAGTAGATACACTGATGTACTACATTAGAGAGGTGGTATATATTTTTCTTTTACTAAATTAGGGAGGAACATATCTTTCTTGTACTACATTGGAGAGGAATATATCTTTTTGTATTACATAAGAGGGGAACCAATCTTTCATGTACTACATTTGAGAGGAAGATACATGTAATGTACTACATTAGAGAGGAACATATCGTTATTGTACTCCGTTAGAAAAGAACATATCTTTCTCTTACTACATTAGAGAGAAACCTATCTTTCCTGTACTATATTAGAGAGGAACATAGTGTTCTTGTACAACAGTAATGAGGAAGATACATGTTTTGTACTATGATATAGAGCAGCATATCTTTCTTGCACTACATTAGAGAAGAAAATATTTTACGTATACTACATTAGAGAGGAAAATATCTTACGTATACTACATTAGAGAGAAACATATCTTTCTTATACTACATTAGAGAGGAACATATCTTTCTTATACTACATTAGAGAGGAACATATCTTTCTTATACTACATTAGAGAGGAACATATCTTTCTTATACTACATTAGAGAGGAACATATCTTTCTTATACTACATTAGAGAGAAACATATCTTTCTTATACTACATTAGAGAGAAACATATCTTTCTTATACTACATTAGAGAGGAACATATCTTTCTTATACTACAGTAGAGAGGAACATATCTTTCTTATACTACACTAGCTGTACCCTGCGCGCGTTGCTACGCCTTCAACAGAAAATGAATTTAAAGGAAACTTGCTATAACAATATGTAGTAATTATTTGTTTTATCATTGTCCTTTTGTTCATTTTCTTGGAGAAAAACAACTTACAATTTAACGTTTCTTTTCAATTCTGTTTATTGAAGTGCTTTTGGATATACAATATTTTTGTTTTTCCATCTGGTGCATACGCGAATAAATCAGAATGTTTTCCGACGCGTGAACAGGCCACATATAGCTGTCCATGTGAAAAGCAGGGATTTTCCAAATGTAGTCCACACACTTGTAGTGATTGTCCTTGTGATTTGTTGATGGTCATTGCAAAGGCGAGTCGCACCGGAAACTGCAAGCGTTTGAATTCGAATGGCATGTCTGTTGGAATCATTGGGATGCGTGGCAATAGTATATCTTCTCCTTTAAATTTTCCATTTAAAATTGTACCTTCGATGATATTGTTCATCATATTTTTTCACTAAAAGCCTAGTACCGTTGCAAAGTTGTGGTGGATTAATGTTTCTGAGAAGAATGATAGGCACGCCAATTTTCAATGTTAAAACATGTGTTGGCATGCCTGGCAAATCAAGTGAATTCAAGAATTCAGTTGGATAATTGACAACTTCGTCTTGATTCATTACAGTATCGATGGACTTATACGTTGTCACTTCGCCTGGTATTTTGTTTTGAATGCTCAAATTCATGTCATATACATCCTTGTTTTTGCTGCTAATATTGCACGTGCACTGAGCCACTGATGATTTTTGTAATTATGTGCAATATTTGGGAAAACTTTATGAATCAATTCGTCTGTGGTCGCTATGATGTTACAGAAGTTTGTTGGCAATGTGATACATCGTGTGGAATCATCGATTGGCATTTTCCCATTCCCAATATCCAACAATTGTTTTGCGAAACGTTCAGAGGTTTCATCATGTTGTAGTTGTATACGCATATTGGTCTTCAAAGTCAATTTCTGTATGTGTCGCCATAAAACTGATGATTTCGGGCATGCATTAAGTTCATCAGCGGGTGTTGATCTTGGTATAACTGGTAGAGTTTGCAGGAAATCGCCAGACAATAAAATGAGTGCGCCACCGAAGAGCTGGTCATTTCCTCTCAAATCTTTCAGTGTACGATGAAGCGCTTCTAATGCTTTTTTATGCGCCATAGTACATTCATCCCATATAATGAGTTGACATAATTGGAGTACTTTACCCATTGCAGAATTTGTGTTGATATTGCATGTTGGCGTCTCAGTGATTTGCATATTCAATGGCAATTTCAGCGCTGAATGCGCTGTTCGGCCACCATCTAAAGAGTTGCTGCAATTCCAGAAGATGCGATTGCCAGTGCAATATTATTTCGTGATCGTATGGTTGCCAAAATAAGTGAAATGAGAAAAGTTTGCCTGCCTCCAGGCGCATCTATGAAATACAATCCACCGTTTTGACTTGTAATTGCATGCATAATTCTGTCATATGCTATGCGTTGTTCCGGAATCAATTTTGGAAGATTCGTTTGAACAAAATGTACTCAATTCGTTGATATCAAAGTGTGTTTCTCGTACCAACTCACAATCGAAAAGGTTGTTTGCGGATCGTTCTGGCGCATCCATTCCCAATTGCACCAGTGCTTTATTAGTGATTGCCAAACATATGTCCTCAATTGAAACCAATGCCTCATTATATACGTTTGGTGTGAATTGAATGTCAGGATTGATTCGTCGCAGCAAGCGATGTAGGATGTCTTCACTCATGTAGTCTTTGTATTTTTCCCAAATTTTTTTGGATTGGATGGAAGCACGTTGTTAATATTACTCAAATAGTGTGCGTATTTGCTGTGGCCTGTGAGTATTGGATGCATCAGCGAGTGAAGTGTCCCAATGTGCATCGTTTTCAAGAAGATTTAATTCTTGGCAAGCTTAACGATAAGTAGCACATACGTGACCGTTAACTGTTCTCAATTCTTGAAAGGATGTTGGTCCACGTTTGTTGATTAACAGTAATCGCAAGTAAAGCATTCTGCATTGTTTGGATGAACAGTGTACAAACGACCTAACGCATTGGTCGAATATAAATTGGAATGTCCTTCAACTACTTTACCTTGTTTGCGACGTTGAAACTTTTTCGCTGCTGCATTCCATGTTTAGTATGTTGGCAGTTCAGAGTAAAGTAGCGTCTTTTGCAAATATATCATCTCTACACAATGAGAAAAATGCAGTTAACGTTGTTGGCGATGGTGACAATGCTCGTGCATGTGCATTATCTGTTGAGAAGTACACGCGCTGTCCATTTTCAGGTGACTGCCAAATGAACAACTGTTGGATGTCGTTCATGAATTGGAAATGATAAAATGCGCCATACTGCTTCATTGTTACTAATGTAGCGTCCCAGTTGATAACGCTCGATTTCATCGATGGATGCATTTATATTTGCCACTCCAAAAACTGCCATATCGCTTCCTTTGTTGACATATTTGCAAATGTGATCGATTTCACCGAATTGCAATACTCAACATTTATGTGTGCTTTGTACGTCTTTGAGGTAACGTGAATACGGTACAACCAACGATTATCAACTTCAACATCATTGTTTCGCACTTTCACAGTGATGGATTTTCCGCCATCTTCATTTGATCGTCGACGATAGAGAGGATATCCGTCATTGCCAGTAATAGTATCGGCATGTAAGTCTTTTGGGTATCTTTTCGTGCATTTTCCATCAGACATGTATGGTGAATTATTGTTGAGTAAACCACATGGACCATGAATCATGTTTTTGGTGACGACTTCAAATAAGTCTGGATCAATGTCGACATCTGGTATTTCTGCTGAGATGACTTGATCAATTTGATCTGTTGTGACTTTTTCGATCAACCAAATCAAAATGTGTGCATGTGACAATCCTCTTTTTTGCCATTCGATGGAATACATCCAACAGCGTGTCTCTCCAAAAACACACTGCTTGACAATGAAATCCATTAGGCGGAGACCCACCCAGGTTTCATCAAAAATGGATATTCTCAAATTATAAACAAAAATTGTACTTTTAATGTTTATCAGTCTTTCTAGTTTGATATTCTTTTTGAATTATGTGTTTATCTTTAATAGTTTATAAGTTATTGGTGTTCAAAGAAGGTGGGTGTGTTCCCAACAATGACATATTTTTGGTCCCAAAATATACTCTTTAGCTACCCATCAAATTATTCACCAAATAATTATTACTCCGAAAGAAAACTTGTACAATGAGCTGTCCCTTTAATCTCGCTTGAATAATCTCCCTTGAATAAGCATCATGGCAGTGAATTAACCTACCAAGATAATTGTGTTTGAAACTGAAAGTTAATTTGTTGAATTACGTGATTATATTTGAAATATTTGTGATAGTTATGTCTTCCAACAAAAATTCAATAAACGCTTATTAAAGAAGCGTAGATTTCATGGAAATCAACATACATCTGAACTAAATCAGTGCCTAGCAATTATCGATAATGTTACGACGTCCATTTCGGAGTCAGAAATTGTTCATAGTTCGACAACATTGATGCAGACTGAATGTTTTGATATTGAAATGCAACAAAATGCCACGCCCTTTTCACAATCAGAGCAGAAACTTTTGGACATTAGCAACCTAACACATGATTCTGATGTGGATATGTTAGTGCCATGTTCTGATACAGATGTATTGTAAACAATCACCACACTCCCAGTGATAAGGAAGTTAGGAAGGGTACTAGTTTGCTTGAGGGACACAGAGTTGTTGACATAGGTCTTCTTAATCAGAACATTGCTCAAAAATTGGTATGTGCATTTTGTCAAAGTGCTGTAGAGTTAATTGAAGTAAAGAAGAAAGGACTTGGCAGTGACTTTCTATTTCATTGTAAAAATATAAACTGCAATGAACATAAACCTTTCCCTTCAAGTAGTCAGCTCTCTGTAGGAAATGCAAAGATAAATCTTATCAATAGACGAGCAGCTTTTGCAATGCGCTGCATTGGCTGCAGTCACACCGACTTGCAAACTTTATGTGGCGTAATGGATTTACCACCACCAGTAGGACACAGTAGCAAAGATATTATATTGAAAGGATTGGAGAATGCTGCTACTAGAGCACAAATTATTAGTATGAGAAATGCTTCTGTTCAAGAGTTTGAAAGCGCAGAAGGGGGCGACAACATGTTCCGCAACATCGATGTATCGTGTGATGGTACCTGGATGACTAGAGGCCATACATCTAATGTTGGTTCCACAACTGTTATTGGTCTGCAAACTGGAAAGGTACTCGATACTCATACAAAGAGTAAAATTTGCAAATCATGTCAGTACTGGAAGAAACAAGACCAAAACACAGACGGATATTCAACCTGGACATTTTATGAATAAATTTTGTGCTGAAAAAGACATTCTCCGCATTAAAAAAATCCCAAATACAGATGAAAGTTGCTTCTTTGAAGAAGAAGAGGAGACGAAGGCGCCTTGTCGTGAATGAAGAACAGACAGAAAAAGAGGATCAGCCATATCTTCCTGGGGGATATTGAGCTCTCATCAGGTAGGGATTTAACATTTTTTTAAACAAAAACTTTCACGAAAATCAGGCATGTGACTCATCGTGTCGGTGATATTTACTACAATTTTAAAGCTAGAGTTATCAAATTTGAAATACATATAGCCAATACTATCCTTTATAGCGTCAACCTCCACTTTTTTTCTAAGTGGTATATAAACAGAGATATTGCTGTTCTAAGTTGAAAATGTTTGCTATTTAGAAGGATCATATTTCAAGTGTCATATTTACAAAACCGATTATGTTATATATTTTTTTGGAGGTTCACGCTATAATTATAGGTGTTATGTACATCATATGCTGGTTTGGTATTCTTAGCACTTCTTATGTTAGTGAAATCCTCCGCACGATGCAAGGGGGATTTTGCTTTAAATTATTTTTCATAACTTCATGATAATATTTTTTTAAAAATCAATAATTTAAATGTGCAAACTAAACTGTGTTTATCACCAAGAACATTATCTTATACAACATGTGGCTAAATCTTATGACAACATCTTTGTTAGTTTTTTTCTGTGAATTTTAAAGTGAAACCTCATGTTCTGGGCGGGTCTCCCGCCTTAAAGATTTCAATTTTTGTTTGAATACACGCGCAGTAATATCATGACGATCCGATGATAAATGTCCAGCTAACAAAAGTTCTTTAATTTCATCCCACGAAGGATTGCATGTAAACGTGATAAATAAATCTGGACGGCCATAGGCGCAAATATGTCATTGCATCTTGCGTATTCATGCATGCCCCCGGGACTCCTGTAAATGTGGCCGTAGGTATGACCTTTTTTCCAATTCATTAGGATTCACATTGCCATCATTAACAATTGCATCACGTAAATGAATGTACTGTTTCTGAACGCCTGGTTTGATTTAATCGAATGAAAGGGAGTCGCTCAGTTTCGATTTTCGATACATATCGACAATGTATTGATGGAACAATTGTCGACATTTCAAGATATGATTTTCAGAGTTTTCACGAATCATTATTCGATATGAATAATAATTCATAGCACTAACTTTCTTATTCGTTTCATCATCTGTTTTTGGATTTCTCAATTTGATGTTGAAATGATATCCATCTTCTCCTTTCCAAAATAATATCGGATATTGTAATCCGTCGTAGGAGCGATGAGTTTCTGAGACTCGCTGAACATCACCACTTCTGCGATGAAGAATTATATCACGCGAATTAAATTCTTCGCCAACCATAACGATCGCCACTTCATCAATTGTTGGCGCATTGTACTGTCTTTCGTGTTGACCAACAGGTGTTTTGTCTGCTCAGTGACAACTCGGATCATCAGCGGGTAATTGTTGCAGGGCAGTTTGAACAATCGAATTAATTCCGTTGTGTTGATCGAATAAAGTTTGTAATCAGCGACTTTTCCCTTTTTGCGCGTATTGAATCTACAACGTTGATCAATTTGTTCATCATTGTTTCCCATGAAATAAATTTTGAAAAAATTTGTAATCTGCTCGAGGGTAGCAGTAGGGGCCAGCACGATGATAAATTTGCTTGAACTTTGAATGTGGGCATGTAATTCTCACGCACGATTTTTGTTGCCCCGAACGATGTCTTTTGGAAACATGAATTGTACTTGCGTATGTTTGCCAAGAAATGTTTTAATTGGCTTGTGTCACCTGCTACCAATGTTGATAATGGTTCGGGTGGTGAATGTAATACGGGAAATTCATTCTTCCACCCGCCAGCACATTCCTGTGATTCATTTTTAAAATTTGAGGCACTGAAACACGCATAATCTATCCATTTTTCCAAAAACCCACATTTGGATGAAGACTATAATCATAATTTGTATTGTAATGAAAGCACTTAGATTTAAATCAGCGTCAGTGTTCGTCTGGATTGAGTAGTGCGTATCGGCGTTGCAGTCTTGTTTCCCCGTGCTCGATTTTTTTAGCTGAACGGACTTGAGCAGTGCGTACTGATTGGTTCTTAGTCTTGCCTCACGATCCCTGTCTGTTTCAGACGAACGGACTTGAGCAGTGCAAACTGATTGGTTCTTGGTTTTGTTTCCACGATGCTCGGTCTGTTTCAGACGGTGGCCCTTCAGCAGTGCGAACTCGATTGGTTCCAGTCTTGCTTCACGTTGCTCGATTGTTTCACTAAACGGACTTGGCAGTGCTACTGATTGGTTCGTCTGCTTCACGGTCCCTGTCTGTTTCGACGAACGGGCTTCAGCAGTGCGAACTCGAACGGTTTCCAGTCTTGTTCCCTTGCTCGTCTGTTTCAGACGAACGGGTTTCAGCAGTGCGAACTCGAACAGTTTTCAGTCTTGCTTCCCGTTGCTCATCTGTTTCTGAAGCTAGTAATGCCTTTATTTTTCGTGATCTAGGTGAGATGGGGGCCATAGCGTTGGAGGCATAATTGAAATGTGTGGGAAAAATTTGTTGAATTTTCGCTGGGAAAAAAATACAAAAAAAGATTTGATTAAATTCTTAATAGAAATGCATATCACTATATATTAACATATAAATGCAAGGAAATGCTCGTAATATGTTTTGAAAAATCAGTTAAACTGTATAAATCATTTTCCAAACTATCACTAATCGCGCCACCTATTGCGAAATGGTTGTACTAATTTAGAATTGCACGCCGCTATAGCGGTCAATGGTATGGATTGATTTACAAAATAATAAATGGTAACCCCGTTTCTGTCGTGAATCAATATTGGGTAATATTCATACATATAACTGTACTTTGTACATCAGGTAAACGTTGATGGCAAATAACCATCTTGCCATTTATAGAAATGCCGGCCAATACTTCCTCAAATGAACAATGAACGTATTCCTCAGATCGAGTTTTGTTTGGTTTAATCGAATATAGAGCAATTTCCAACATAGTTAACAAACATTGATGGAATGTTCGATAACTTAAAATATGATTTAGTATCTATGATCATGATTAGAAACAAACCTGTATTGCGTAATTTAAATTCAGCTTGTAACGGCTTGTTTGAAATATTGACTTGAATCATACGTCATCGAATCGTGTATGCGCATACTGAAACTTCCGGAAGAAACTCTCGATGAAATTTGCGTTTTCGATTTTTTAACGAAACGTTAATGGCAATTTGGTTAGAAACTCTCGATGAAATGAGCGTGTTATTATTCTTTAGATTTTTTCGAAAAGCTTCAGCGCTACCTATTTCAAACTGTGACAGGTAGCATCCCGACATCAAACAAACATATCCTGTAAATTTCAGCTACATCTGTTCAGTAGTTTCCGAGTCTATAGGAAAAAACATACATACATACATTCATTTTTATAGATATATAGATTGAGAGGAACATATCTTCTTATACTCCATTAGAGAGGAACATATCTTTCTTATACTACATTAGAGTTTGATGTATATTTTGTACTATAATAGAATGGAAAAATATCTTACAGATACTATATAAGTAAATATAATTCAAGCAATATATCATGAGAAAATAGATCTTTATGTTTTATATTAAAAGCTACAGACATTGAAGAAATTATTGAAAATGTCACATTGTTATTGTACGACAATAGCCAGAATTAATCTTTTATACATTATCAAATTGTAGAACAGATTTATCATGTTAGATAGAAGTAAAGAAGTAAATCTGTCATGTGCTATAAAAGAATAAAATTTTGTATTTACTACGACCGTATAGTGTCGGGGGTCGCAAGGAGCAAAATAGTACCACTGCAACCTACAGTGCATGTCGTAAGAGGCGATGGTCTAGACCCGGGGTGTTACCCTAGTAAATAAAGTAATGCAGAAATCGGATTTCAGACCTCCTGTAGGCGCATGTCTGGGGCAACGCACACTCGCCTTAGACTCAGATCACATACAAATTAACCCGAGTGGTTGACAAGTGGTCGATATGAAGCGTTCAAAGAAAGATTTACTAATGTAGATATAAACATAGATGTTACATGCAGATAGTAGAGAGCATGAGCAGAACTATCTTTCATATACGATAGACTGAAATATGAACTTTAGTACAGCTCAAGCGAGAAGTCATGAAATGTGTCATGAAAACTGCACTGAGATGGAGGCCAGTGGGTAAACGAAAACGTGGACGACCCAAAACGAATCTAGAGGAGAACACTAGAATAATAACTGAAAGAAATAACTGGTAGCTGGAACACAATACAGAGGACGATCAAGAATTTCGAAGAATTGCGGACATTTGTTGCTGCCTTAATCGCTGCCTTCGATCAGATGAAAAGAGACTAAATCGTCAAGTCCTTATGTAGTCACCATTTGGGAAAAGAAAACGTGGAAGACCTAAGACCACTCTTCGAAGAACAATTCTAAAAGAAAGTAAACGTTTGGGATATAAAACCATACAAGATCTCCAACTGCTAGCAAAGAAAAGCATCACATGGAGATCTAAAACCTCAACCCTATGTGCCGCCTTTGGCACGAAAGGAACAAACAAACAAACTATGCGCAAAGAGCATCACAGTCTAGTAAGCGAGAGAGAGAGAGAGAGAGAGAGGAGAGAGAGATGAATTGCATAAACAACAATAGTACTTTATATAGGAAAAAAGGTCCGAAACGTTCTACTATATACCAAAGGATGGACTATAAAATCTCTTCCAGACACCGACAAGTCTAATAATAATTCTGACATTTAAAATGATGAGACGATCTCTTGTACAAGATAACAAGAACAGGACAAACTTTCATTAACGACAGCAATGATAGTAAGATATATTCTTCTTCTTCTTCGAAGGCTCATATCGGCTACTTGTTAACCAATCTTTGTGATTTGTATGTGATCCAAGCCTAAGGGTGATTATACGGTGTGTCAGTTATGCGCCTTCATCCGATTTCTGCGGCGCGTTTTATTTACTAGAGTAGCTTCCCTAGTTTCTTACCTCAGTCGTCAGTAACGACATGCCTTGTAGGTCACAGTGTTACTATTTGTTGCTCCCATTGTGAGCCCCTGCAACACATTGGCGGAGTAATATTTCAAATACAACAAAATGAATTAGAATATGTCTCACATAAGACTGATTATTTATTGGTTACACACAACAAAATGAATTAGAATATGTCTCACATAAGACTGATTATTTATTGGTTACACTATTATATTTGCTATTTCGATACATAATCATTTTGTGTTCAATTTATGTCATACAAAGGAAGATTTCATCTACAGGACGCGAACTCCGTAGCAAATGCGAAGCTCTCTGGTGTAATTTGAGGTTGGTGAAAATGTGAAGGAATTACTTTTGAAATAATCAATTGTTCCTGTGTAGCAGCACCGCAGCCTACCTGTATTGATTTTCAGTTGTTTAGAGGTCTTTTGCATGCTCTCTTTGAACAAGGATCTGACGTTTTATATTATGTCTCATTTAGGACTAGGCACATGATTTCATCTACCTTTAAGTCAAGGATCACAGGAACATGCCATGCTTGCTTCACTCAGGAAATAAACAGAGTACTCTTTGAGGAGAAAGGCAATCACCGTGTCTCCACATCACAGAACTCATCTTTTACTTTTATAAATTATGTTTGATATTTATATCATAATATGATAACGGTATATGATAATTAACGTTAGCAAATTCCTGCAGCTTATATTCCTTTGCTTATTTGTAATGTTTATTCTACAAGACAGTATATAAAAACAACTCCCAAAATATTCTTCTGTCAATATAGAATTTCTAATCTTTCTCCTGGTATGATATAAATAGTGATTACTCATCGATGAACATGTCTCAAAACATTACGTACATCCTCTGTCTGCTTACGTCTAAACTTATTCTAGCTATGCAGGCTTATAAACTGTTTATCTAATAATATCCCTCTATATTATTTATCTGTGGTTTGCTACTGTTTTTCTGTCTACGCTCGTTTATAGTTTGTATATCTCAGAGGCCGAGATTGGGGAAAATAAATGTAAGATCAATGAAGATTGGGGTAGTTGCAGCGCCTTTAAACTTCGTTATGTTCCTTTTCTTCGTGATCTAACCAGAACATATATTGCTTCAGATTAGAGTTTGACTTCGAAATATCAAAAACTAATGGATACTAGATAAATCTATACACACTACTAATAAATATAGTACTTTCGGTTCCATCTAGTGCCATCCCTCTCTCTCTCTCTCTCTCTCTCTCTCTAATTATTTTCGGTTCCCAATAGAAAATGGAGATTTAACTTATCACAAACACTTATACATATTTTTTTCAATTTAGCGTTGTTCCCTAAACATGACACATAAATTATACCTAACTCCTACTTAGTAATCCATTGCTCAGGAAGATTGAAACAGGATGGGCTAGGAGACATTGGATAGAATCGCTAAGGAGGTCTCAGCTGACAAAGATCAGTTTTATTGTTGTGCCAGGGCATGCAGGTGTAAGGGGAATGAACGTGCGGATAGGCTTGCAGGTATGGCTGCTGTCCAAAGCGGACGAGCAATGGACCAGGCTGATATTATAAATTCCTTAAGGGAGAGAGGGCGTGTACATGATTCACGTAATAGCGGTGAATCCACAACACTAACCAGACTGCAAGAACTCAAAGTTAAGTGTGGTGTAGCTCGACAAGAACGCTATGCTGGCAGACAAAGAAGAATTGTAAACCAACAAAGAACCGGTGTCGTTAGTCGCCACACACTGATGGACATACTGAGGAAGAGATCGGAGCACTTATGGACTAATTTGTTCGACGTGCAGTGATGGTGATCCGACGACTAAACTAAACTAAAACTAATCCATTGCATTTTTGGTAATAAAATCAAAGTTATAGATTGGGGTTGTTAGACGTAACGAACTTGCCGATAACTAAAGGGAATGATGTTCAACAAGAAAAACATTTATGTCGTTAATGAAAGGTTACTGATAAAATTCTACACAAATAAAACCATAATTCATAGTACCAAACCTATTCATTTACTAGGGAGGGTGTCAGACTGATGGGTCACCGGATAGACCATTAAAGGTGACCGATGTCCATTCTGGAACATTTTAGCTAAGTATATAAGTCATTGGTTTAGTCTAGTCAATTGATACCGCCCCCCAGTGGGCGCTGAAGCTTTCCAGGGGGTGATAGTGGGTTCAGAAGCATTTGGAGAGTGGTTTTTTTTCATGATTTTGTGATTGAATAATCATTACAAATTTATTTAAATTCTGCATTTTAATTCATCTTATGTCCATCTTACACGATCCATTTTTTCAGCAATTTTCTATTTCATGTTCTATTTCATCACATCATTTGAAAATTGACCATGTGTGACATAAATATATATCAATTTTCTATGTCAAAGTGAAAATAAAGCATGTGTATGTGTGGGGGCGTTGGCAAACTATTATAATTGGTAGGGGCGTTACAAAGTTTATGTCATGCAAAATGGGCGGTGGACCGAAAACGTTTGGAAATCTATGATCAAGTCGTTTCACTTTCTTGTTTTGTTTCCTTTATTCTTTTACTTGATTTATTGATTGATTTTCTTATTGCTTCCTAAAATAGACCAGCATACTTGAGTTCCACAATAAGACTTCGTTTAGGACATTCCTTTTCCGTTTTCCTTGCGGTTGTCTTCATAATCCCCTCAATATTCTTTCCTTCTCTTCCTCTCCATGAGTGTTCGTCTTTTTCTCTGCTTTCACTTTACTAGGAAAGTCCAGAACAACACTCTGCTATATATACTAAATATATATATAATTTTATATATATATATATATATATATATATATATATATATATTTTATATAATTCCGTAGCCTTTTCAGACCTTAGCGTATGAAGTTCATGTCACTCCAGATTTCTAGGACCTAGTGTGCAGGAAGGAGGAGGTTCAATACCTTTCCTCACTTGTGAAACATCAAGTGTGGGATTGAACCTACAACCCTCTTATGTCCGAGTCGATAGGCGAACGGAACGCTTGCTCATTACGCTAATCCGTCTTTTTCCATGCTCTGCTACTAGGTAATATGTTTATATACATATTTATATATTAAGTGATTTTTTAAAAACACCTGTTGGGGTGCAGGCAATAGTGATCCCCCATATCAGTATGATGAAATAGCGCACTTGAGAGGTCTCTCCCAACGGGTCTGCGAACTAGTGAAAAAAAGACTCACGACAACTTGTTGACATAACACGTACCAAAATAAATCAGAAATAAATTCCATCTTGGACGATACATCCATTATGTCACGAGACTAGTATGATAAGTAAAGGTGAAGGAACCCTTTCATACCTTGTGGTATATAGAGCAATACAGTGTTAGGCCTGCATTATTCATTGACCTTCGGCACACGATGGGTGATGTGGTCAGCATCACGCCGGCCGCCTTTACTTTCCCAAAGCATGTCTGGTACCCAGTTGAGGCTGGATCGATCTGAGAGCCGTCGCGGTCGGGAAAAATTCCCCGCACACTGCGGGAGTTGAACCCGGACCACCAACCTTGAGAAACGAGTTCACTAACAACTACGCTACCGCGGCTCCTAAGACTAGCATGATACTACCAATTAATCATACATATTTTTCGTTACTACATTCCGTGAAAAAAGTACAGACAATGAACAACCAAATATAAAACAAAACTGCAGATTGAGCTGTAGATAAATAAAAGTGTATTTCTTAACATTCTCTATTCAATAACATTATTAGGATAAAGGAAAATAAAACCAAAAATTGCCATTGTAATAACAATATTTTGATTAGTAAAGTGATTATGTTTGTGTATGTTCAATTGTAAACTTATATGCAAACTTCTTTAGATGATCTCTATTTATCTAATGTTTATCTTCCTTGTTGTTTCTAATTTCTATCAACTGTTTGACATCTTAGTTCTAAGCAATACAATACAATACACAAAGACAGTTTTACAAAAGTTTGCTATTCGTGCAGAAATGTCTGTTTTTGTATCTTTTGTTGTCTGTTATTTATAAGGTTTGGTATCATTCACCCTACATTATCTAAAGTAGAATTCATGTGCTTTCAAATGTTTATATGTCTATATGTCTATATGTCTATATGTCTATATGTCTATATGTCTATATGTCTATATGTCTATATGTCTATATGTCTATATGTCTATATGTCTATATGTCTATATACAGAACAATAGAATGTATTTCATAGCAAGAAAAACAATAGAATAAAAAAGATTTAGAGAATCTAGGGATGATGACGGAATTACAAAAGGAAATTAATATCAATGCAGTACGATATTCATGACATAAAGTGACATGACCCATTGGGTTTAAAGGTTGGAGAGGAATGTTAGAGGGCGGAAGCAAGAGGAATGTTAGAGGGCGGACAAGAGGAATGTTAGAGGACGGTGAGCAAGAGGAATGTTAGAGGACGGTGAGCAAGAGGAATGATGAAGGGCAGCTGAGCAAGAGGAATGTTAGAGGATGGTGAGCAAGAGGAATGATGAAGGGCAGCTGAGCAAGAGGAATGTTAGAGGGCGGTGAGCAAGAGGAATGTTAGAGGGCAGTGAGCAAGAGGAATGTTAGAGGGCGGTGAGCAAGAGGAATGTTGAAGGGCAGCTGAGCAAGAGGAATGTTAGAGGGCAGCTGAGCAAGAGGAATGTTGAAGGGCACAGCAAGGAATGTTAAGGTGAGCAAGAGGAATGTTGAGGGGAAGCAAAGGAATGTTGAGGGCTAGCAAGAGGAATGTTAGAGGGCGAGGAGCAAGAGGAATGTTGAAGGGCAGCTGAGCAAGAGGAATGTTAGAGGCGGAGCAAGAGAATGTTGAAGGGCAGTGAGCAAGAGGAATGTTAGAGGGCGGTGAGCAAGAGGAATGTTGAAGGGCAGCTGAGCAAGAGGAATGTTAGAGGTGAGCAGAGGAATGTTGAGCTGAGCAAGAGGAATGTTGAGGGCGTAGAAGAGGAATGAAGGGCAGGTGAGCAAGATGAATGTTAGAGGGCGGTGAGCAAGAGGAATGTTGAAGGATGGCTGAGCAAGAGAAATGTTGAACGGTGGCCGAGCAAGAGGACAACTGGAACAAACGTGGGAGGAAACATCACGATATGAACAAATCAGTCTGGAAGAATGCAACATCAATTCTGGAGACATGAGATATTGGGGATCTAACCATTGCAGCCGTCATACGATGCATAGACAGCACCTTAGAACGATGTTGGGGATATAACCATTTGCAGCCGTTATACGATGCATAGACATCACCTTAGAACGATGTTGGGGATATAACCATTGCAGCCGTCATACGATGCATAGACAGCACCTTAGAACGATGTTGGGGATATAACCATTGCAGCCGTCATACGATGCATAGACAGCACCTTAGAACGATGTTGGGGATATAACCATTGCAGCCGTCATACGATGCATAGACAGCACCTTAGAACGATGTTGGGGATATAACCATTGCAGCCGTCATACGATGCATAGACAGCACCTTAGAACGATGTTGGGGATATAACCATTGCAGCCGTCATACGATGCATAGACAGCACATTAGAACGATGTTGGGGATCTAAACATTGCAGTCGTCATACGATGCATAGACAGCACCTTAGAACGATGTTGGGGATATAACCATTGCAGCCGTCATACGATGCATAGACAGCACCTTAGAACGATGTTGGGGATATAACCATTGCAGCCGTCATACGATGCATAGACAGCACCTTAGAACGATGTTGATATCTAAACAGATAGTGCGCATCTTTCCCGCACGAACGATTCACATTCATTATTGTTAGTTTGGTTATGTCGCGGACACCGGTAGCACATGCCAAAGATGCCATCGGTAATGACAGATCATTATTCTTCGTCTCAAGACATGACATAACAGACTGAACAAGACTGCCCTCTTATTTAAATATTACCTTATCATTACTTAGACATGATACAGCGTACTAGTGCAAGATTGTGATGTCATCAGTATTATCAGGTCATATGTTATCTATTTTTCCCCCTACTCTCCTTACTTGACATTATTTTATCCTTCATCTCATTACGTACATTTCTTTGCAACAAGATAAAAGCATATTGATTGAAAAATTGAGTATTGTTGTATCTCACTTTATTATTTTCCTTTGATTATATATTACTGCAATCTATCTGTTTACGTATACACGTCAGTTTGCTCAGCTGTGTTGCAACTCTCTGGACAAACTCATGTGGGTCTAATTGGCTCAGACATTTTGGCATCCGGCTGTCGTCAGACAATTTCAATTACACTATGGAACTGTAAGAGACATAAATGACACTGAAGTGGATGTTGCTGTATTTATGTTTTGTCATGTGCAGCAATTATTACTACATTCTTCTCCATCTGTGTTTGCACTAGAATGACCACTTATCAACCACCACTACTTACAATGTGAAACTTTCCCTGCATTTATGGTGTGCTTATTTTATACAGCAGTTTATATATCGACGTCTTTCGATCCAGCATATTCGATTTCACCACCGAGTTGATTCGTGTACATTTTAACCATTGCCAGTCTTTTCAGTGTTTACTTTACATCTTACTACATTCAGAGAAACTGCTGCTTATCCAGTTAGTAATTTATTTGTAACCATACTACATTTTTTTAGAAACTATACTTCTCAACTCTTGAGATATCATCAAACATACAACAATTTTAGTAACGATACTTTGTCAACCTCTTGATGGTATAATCAAACATACACCATTTTGAGAAACTATACTGTGTCAACCTCACTTGATGTGTAATAAAATATATACCATTTTGAGAAACTATACTGTGTCAACCTCTTGATGTGTAATAAAACATACACCATTTTGAGAAACTATACTTGTCAACTCTTGATGTGTAATAAAATATATACCATTTTGAGAAACTATACTGTGTCAACCTCTTGAGATATCATCAAACATACTATATTTTGAGAAACTATACTTTGTCAACTTCTTGAGATATCATCAAACATACAACATTTTTAGTAACGATACTTTGTCAACCTCTTGATGTGTAATCAAACATACACCATTTTGAGAAACGATACTGTGTCAACCTCTTGAGATATCATCAAACATACTATATTTTGAGAAACTATACTTGTCAACCTCTTGAGATATCATCAAACATACTATATTTTGAGAAACTATACTTTGTCAACTTTTGGAATATCATCAACCATATTTTATTTTTTTAGAAACTGTACCTTGTCTACCTCTTGATTTATCCACAAATATACTACATTTTGAGAGCCTATACTTTGTCAAAATCTTTATGTATCTCAAAACATACCACATTTTCAGAAAGTGCATCTTGTTACCTCTTGATTTATCCTTTTTTTCCTTGCGCAAATCTGAGACACTTTTTCTTGCCAATATCTTGATACACCCAACAACCGTCTTTCTTCTGCTAAGTATTGTTGTCTAGTTTGTTTGTCAACAGCTGGTCATATCATATTTTTATATCGAACGTATTTATTTCAATAATCTTCAATATATCAACAGTAACATTTCCATCTGAATGATGTCCACGTTCTTTCTTCTTTCTTTCTGTACTTTCAACTCTGGATATGATAGACGCTCACATTGTCGGTATAATCATAAACCAACATATACCTTATGGGGGCTCTGGGCGTAGAGGCTAGGTGCTCGCCTCTCGTTTCTAAAGGTACTCAGTTTGCTCCCTCGTGGAGACATCGGAATATATTGACACAGATCCCTGATCTCAGTATAGGTAATGACGTCGAGTTCCTAATATTATAGGAGACGGTGATACAACGTGATCCTGTGTTCAATGTGAACGAATAGAACCCTTCACAGTTATAATCGAGAAGAGCAGGCTGGAAAGTCGCTGACCGGGCAAAATTATTTTGTTTTCAAGATTAAAAATAAAATTCGTAGATAATATGCTCGCTATCTTCAAAATTAGATCGGGGCCCCTCGTCAGTGCTACTGAGTCCGTTCACTGCCGCTGTGGGCTTCCTGTGTAAGAAAGAAATTGGATCACACATATTTACTCATCGATGTGAAATCATGATTGTCATTTCAATCAATCATTCAATCAATGATAAACCACGTGATTCTTTCTTGTGTTCTATATGTGTGTACATTGCTAATCATGTGAATAACTCAGGATTTCATAATATGTATAATATTTAGTTACATAATTGTATGTGATCATGATGTTGATTTTATTCATTTAATCTCAATGGACTCCACAGTATACAGAGTGTTATACAATAGAACATCAGGAAAGAAGGCAAAAGGAAGACCACGAAAAAATGGTTAGATCGCATAGCAGAATCCTGTGAAATAGCAAAAATAACAATCACCCAAGCCACCAGAACAAAGCAAGACAAAAACAGAAAACCACGACACTGGGCAACAACCCGTTTGCAGGGGGACGACAAAGGAAGAAAAAGAAGAAGAATCTCAATGGACACTAGAAGAGAAAGGAATGGGGAATTTTTATATTTAAATTTTTGTGATAGGACCCTGTTGTCGTGTTCATGTTTGTCAGTCAGTACACTCATTTTCAGGCATGTATTCTTCTTCTTCTTCTTGCTATTGCTATGTCAACGAGGAAACCTTCAGACGTATAGAGCAGTATGACCGAATGGAGTAGCTCGCAGGATAACATTCGGGAGATAAGGATTCAATCTCCGGTAAGGACAGGAGTTGTTTTTGGGGGGGGGGGGGACATAAAGAAGAATCCTAACCCGAACAGCTTCTCTGCGACTGTACTAGCAATGCGGCCATTACATTTTACAGGTACATGACCCTCTGTTGTACATTTCCCCTATGCTCTCAAAATCAGTATAACAAGCAGTAACGAAAGCTTTTTTTTAAAGACCGTCATATGTGTTTGTATGATGAAGTCGACCGTAGTCTAGAATTCTTCTCTGATGGTGTGTTGTTTTAACTGTGGTGTTGTTGTGCTGTTAGTCATCATTTATACGGTGGCTATAATTGGAAAGTCATATAGGATATATTCGGAGGTTTGTTCAAAATTGTCACTGGGCACAGTGGGGATGAAATCATAGCATATCCTTGACAGGACGTAACCATCAACCACAGAGAACGCGTCGTTTTGTCATAGCCCCCTCCCCCTCCCAGATGGCAGCTGAGGAACAGACAAGTAGTTTTAGTTTATAGTATAGTTGGTAGGATATATTAGTAGAGACTTAGTGTTTGCACTCGCCATCCTACGACATGTGAGGACAGGATGTTGCAGTACAGCCACCTCACATTGGCCAGTTGTTATGCTGTTGGGTCGTGGTCGGAGACATCGTCGCTTATGTTCCAATTATGATATGCAATAATGCTGATTGACTTCTATTAATACTGTTTCAGCACAAGAGCACAGAGGGTTTACTGTTGATGTTAACCATGGTCACCTATGACCAGTTGATGAGCCACGTTCAACAACGTGTGGTGACTAGTTCCCATTTAGCTCATTCTTCTTCTTCTTCTTCAGCGATCTCTGGTCATGCGCTTAATTTACTGGACCACAAACTGGGCAGTCAGCTTCAGGTCTGTCAGGTTTCCCCAAAGCTTAGTTTTCAGGTCGACTGGGTGTGGCCACATGTTGCTTCTCAGCTCACACAGAAGAGGACAGTCTTGCAGGATATGCTCTGGTGTCTGTTCTGCCTGCTGACACTGGCAGAGAGCTGTTTGACTTATTCCTAGTCTGTATAAGTGTTTGTTGAGTCTGCAGTGTCCGGTGCGTAGTCGAAATATAATGACCTGGTCTGTTCTGCTTAGGTCTTTGAGGAGTCTTTTCCATAATCATATCCAGTGTTTGTCTTCCAGTCTACTGAAGATTTTCTCTGTATGAGGGTTTTGACCTCTTGAAAAGACAAGGGTTGGTAAATTTGCTCTTTGGCACTGCCCTCCTTAGCTAAGACATCAGCACTCTCATTGCCTGCAATGCCACAGTGAGATGGAATCCACTGCAAGTGAATTTCTGCCTTTTCTGAAAGCTGAGCAAGTTCTCTTTGTAGTTTTTGTACTGTGCTGTCAGTGGATTTAGCCTCCAGGGCTTGTATAGCTGACAATGAGTCTGTAAGAAATACCATCTTGCTTGCAGCTGCTTGCAGCTTATTCATGTGCTGTGCTGCCATCAGAAGGGCTATGAGTTCTGCTTTGTAGTTGGAACATATTCTTCCAGTAGGAGCCGCTAGAGACACAGTGGTAGCATCTGGGTGCCTAATGTACACTCCTGCTCCACCATTCATGGTTGCCTCCATTGCCGATCCATCTGTGTAAATTCTTATCCAGCTGTCTTCTGGAAACATGTAATGGAGATGTTCCATTGTAATTGCTTTTTCACTAGATTAGGCTCGGCATCTTTGCTTAATAATTTAGGGATGGAGGTTGAGAAGTTTAGTGGTACTGAGTCTGGTTCCCAATAGCTCATTCAACTTGGTTATCCTGAGATCCCGTCAGGAGTTTTCCTTTCTTTTCGACCATGGTTGGCTGTTGTAGTTATTTGTTGCTGAGCCACGTTTAACGACGTATAGTGACTTGTTCCTATTCAGCTCTGACACTTCTAAGAACCCTGATGGACTCTACCTGTGCAATTTTTTGGGTGATTTCGCCATCGTGTCGACAGCGAGGTCTCCAGGGGTGTCATGCCTACCCTCCCAGGTGGCAGCTGAGGAACAGACAAGTAGCTTTAGTTTATAGTATAGTTGGTAGGATATATTAGTAGAGACTTAGTGTTTGCACTCTCCAAACAGAAGGGTAACACTAAACGAGACAATGACGTTTTGCGTAGTTAGAGAGTGTCGATTTAGTAACTGTTGCTAGAACATAAGAGAGAATTGATAAACAGTGGATACTGACGGACGTGTGTGTGTTTATTGTCCACAAGTTGTAACATCTGATTAAAGGAATATGAAATGAATACATCATGTTCGGTTGATATATATATTACTGTTGAATGAAAGAGATGTTGATCTAGATATACCATCGTACATAGGAACATCCAATGGACTATATGGATGCAATAAAAGGAACTAAGGGGAAATTACAGTGGAGAAGAATCACAATGGAATAAAAGTAGACTACGACGGAATTAACGTAGACCAGAACAAAGAAGAAATGAACCCATAAAACGTATGGTCCTTTAACAATTATCATGCTACGCCTCGGCCCCCTAACGTCTGGCCCCTATTTCAGTTTATTTTCTAGGCATCACATATACATTCAGTAGTTTATCATTGCTTTCTGAACGGTAATGTCTATTTTTACCTTTCGTAAAAATGCCAGGGAAACGAATTTTCTTCCAAACTTGCCCGCCGCGGAGTTTGAACAAGGTACTCTTTGGTTGTGATCGAGTTCACTACTGCTTAACCTACAGATGATTGGGATGCAAACAGAATTAGTCTGTGCATGTGTTTGATCCGTCTATTAAGTTATATCCTGAGACGGAGGATACTGATCTGTCTTTGCCAGTCGTGTTAGAGATTGAGTATTGAGCATGTATACTTATTCTGATGCACCCAAATGATGCAATTGACTAATGGTGGAATATCCCATAACTTACTACAACGGTCTAGACTGAGTCAGGCAGTAACTATTATGGTAAGACATATGGCTCCCTCACCATCGTAAATTACAATTGCTCTTGGCTGATACACCACGAGAGTTTATAACGAACGGAAGAAATTGCAAAGACTACACAGAGACTTGACTAGAGCGCCCAGATATATTATTGAATACAATAGAAGAATGTCAGAGATATTACGGCTGCTGATTTTTATCTCGGCAGTTGCTTCTAAAAACATATATTTCATTGGAAGTTACTGAAAGACAGTGAATGTTTAGGGTCAGAATATTTTCTTCCCATTAGATAATTAAAACGGAGATGCGTGTTATCCCAATGGTTGGTGCACTTGTTTGGTATGCGCGCAGTCGTGACTAATTTAACAGTGAAGTAGATTTTGTTTTATTTCCGTAATAGCTCTTAGGTCGATCCAGCCTCACCTAGATATTATAGAATCAGTAGAAAGTAAATGTGGTTTTATTTCCGTAATAGCTCTTAGGTCGACCCAGCCTCAACTGGATATTATAGAAACAGTAGAAAGTAAATGTAGTCGGCGTGATGTTAACTAACCTATCGTGTGTCGTTGGTTAAAGAAATATGCGGGCCTAACACCGTGTTCATTTACTCCTCTTATGAAATCGACTTTCTTTACTACTTATTACGTAAGTTGAAAAAAACGTTGTAAAAATGTATTAACATTATGAAACAGGACACACATTTATACAGATGGATAACCGTAAGATTTTACACACAGAAAAACACTCCTATAAAGTACCATATCTGGAGTTATACAGTAGCTTGGCTTCATATCTGAATGATTATAAGTAAGCAGTCAGGAAATATTTGCTTGCGGATTTAGCCATGCATTCAGGTAACAGAAGTCGGTTCAATGCAGTAGAGAAATCAAATATTACTTTTGATGTGGTCTGTCTTTTTCAAATATATGATTGATAGAATACCGTAAGCTTTATTACAATTTTACACAGTTTCATAGGGTCATGTTATTTTATTGATGAAAATGCGTAATAATGTATATATTCCTTAGCATTAAATTGAATATGCTACATAATACAGGGTGTTCAAGATAATTGCAGCCCCATTGACAATTCGAAAGTTGCCAGGTACACATTGAATTGTGTTTATTTACTATTTAAACCGGTTCTGACTAGCTTACATTTGTTCATCGCCCCTTCTCGCACTACAATTACACACCGTCACACATTCTTGACCTATACTACGTCATAACTGAACCTTCTCATTTCCATACATATATGTCAGATTAGCTCCATTCACGGGCTGCTTTTAAGTTGAACACCCTGTATAACCTTTTTGTTGTAAGTTCTGTTGTTTTTAAATGAATTCGTAAGATCTGACAATATTGGAATGCAAGGTTCACGTGATGTGAGGGGTCGGATTTCCGGAAATTTCCACCTGAACTGAAAGGTCAATGACAACAGTTGGCTCTGTTTTAGCATTTGCTAACAGGAGATAAATGAAGTAAGACTAAGATTAATTAAAGAATGAAGATGGTGAGAAAATTAAGTCGACAATATGTGAAGTCTATTAGCAAACCATAGGTCTTAAGAATCTCCCAGAGAGTAGACTTAAGACCTATGGCTTCCAGGAAAAGTACATCAATATTATAAAAGCCTTCTATTCTGAAGCTTCCTGCTGTGTAAGAACAGATGCAGGGAACTCAGACTGGTTCACAGTCAATTCGGGTGTGAAGCAGGGCTGCGTTATGTCACCTATGCTTTTGGGATAGCTATAGACTGGATCATGCGCAAATGCACCCAAGATGATCAACTAGGCATCAAATGGCTTAATAACAGCAGACTATTTGATCTTGACTTTACCGATGACGTGGCCATATTGAATTCAACTACACAAGCAACCCACAAACTAACGAGCAATCTTTGCACACTTGCAGAACAGGTTGGTCTCCAGATCAATTCTGCCAAGACCAAAATTATGGACCTCACAAACTCGACAGACAACATCGTAATAAATGGCCAAACACTGGAGAAAGTTGAACATTTTACATATTTGGGTAGTAAAGTGTCAAACAACGGAGACACGATGAAAGAAATAAACTCTCGTATTGCTATAGCAGCTAGTGCCTTCACTAAATTAACGAATATCTGGCAATCTCAAGACTTTAGTATATGCACAAAAGTTAAATTATTTAGGTCATGTGTGATTCCTGTACTGACTTACGGTTGTGAAAGTTGGAAATCAACAAAGAAAATTGATAAGAAACTGGACAGCTTTGAGAATAAATGTCTACGAAAATTATTAAAAGTCAAATGGAGTGATTTCGTTTCTAACAACATAGTGAGAGATAGAACACACCAACAAATATTTAGGTCATGTGCTTAGATCAGACGAAAAGAGACTAAATCGACAAGTCCTTATGTGGTCACCAGTTGGGAAAAGAAAACGTGGAAGACCAAAGACCACTCTTCGAAGAACCATCCAACAAGAAAGTAAACTATTGGGGTGTAAAACCATACAAGATCTGCAACTGCTAGCAAAGAACCGTATCACATGGAGATCTAAAACCTCTAAATCCGCTCGCAACATAGACGAGCGAACTCCCAGAGTGACTATTAATGCTCATCTCTCCCGACCGATGGGAAAAGCTAGAAGGATACATGTGGAACCTCGCGAGCGGAACTCGGAGCCCGAGCATTCTCTCTCTTTAGTCTCCTCTCTTGAGCCAATGAGTATGCTGGGTGATGAGTTGGGCCGCACGTTAGTCCACATAGGTCAAATCTAGCCCCATCACAGAGATGGGGTTCGAATCAAAACCATCGAATGGACGTTGACTCGCGTGTGGCGAAATTCGGAGCCCAAGCATGCTCTCTCTTGAGTCACTACCCTAGAGCCGATGAGTATGCTGGGAGTTGAGTTGCACTTGGGCATCATGGGGCGAAACTCGGTTTTTGCCCACTCGAAGTCGGAAAGCCCAGTGGGAATTGACGGAAATGGTGAGGTAGGCACCAAGGCAGAGCGAGCACGCATACGGATGTTGCAAGGGTGGCACCACATAGGACGAAACCCGTGACCCCACCTGATGGGTGGGGGACCGGGTTGAGTCACATACGGCGACAGCCCAGGCAAATGTGAGCACGATACGAAAGGCACGAAAAATGTGAGCTGGAAAAGAGGATGGTGAATAGGCACCAGAGCAGAGCTAGCACGCACGATGACAAAGCCATAGTGGACCCCACCGAGGGCAGGCCGAAACGGCAAGGCACGGCATGCACGGATAGCGAGACAAGCACTGCAACGGCGAGCATGGGAGGCAAGAGAGTGTGCGTCCCACCCACATTAGCAAATCAACTGGAAAGCCCAGCAGAGACAAAACCAGTGCAAGCACGGCAAAGCGCGGCAAGTACGCAAAGCGTGGCAAGTACGGCAATTACGACAGTGGCAGCGGCAAGCATGCAGGCAAGAGGGTGTGCATATGTGCAGAACAACTGGAAAGCCCAGCAGAGGTAAAGCCAGTGCGCGTTTCTGCTCGCAGGAACTGCTTGTAGTTTGATTGGGACAATCAAAGGCTAGCCGAGTAAACCGTAAACAAACCTGAACGGGCGGCAAACCAAGTTGTTCATTAAAACGACCGGTTTTGCTGGGCAGATGCGCTCTAAGCCCGGAGGCAGGCCGTCTAAGTGTCCTGCCTCAAGAAAATGGCATCCCGCTGTCTTGTGGGTTTCGGCTGGGGACAGCCAAACGCTAGCGGAGAGCGAACCGCAAACAAACGCTGGATGAAATCGAACACCTCCCAGGATAAGCAACAGTGCTCAATAGGTGCTGAAGGTTGGTGCACGTACATTACGTTCTGATGTTATTGGCAATTTATATATCACAATAGAATGATAAAAATGACTTTAGAACGATCTGAGAGATAGAGATCACTAAAGGACGAGACTGCACCTGTGATATGTGGATTTATAAAATGTTGGTGTATTTGTTGACACAGAAATAAACGAGTTCTAAAAATAGAAGAATGGTAAAAGAATAAGTTAAGTCATTAAACGATCAAAGTGGAGCTGCTGCATTAGTATTGTGTATCGTAAACAAGTAAGGTCATTGTCTACTACATGATACAGCTCTCAGGTGGACAGCAGATAAACAAATAAGGTCATTGTCTACTACATGATACAGCTCTCAGGTGGACAGCAGATAAACAAGTAAGGTCATTGTCTACTACATGATACAGCTCTCGGGTGGACAACAGATAAACAAGTAAGGTCATTGTCTACTACAGCTCTCGGATGGACAACAGATAAACAAGTAAGGTCATTGTCACTAAGCTCTCGGTGGACAACAGATAAACAAGTAAGGTCATTGTCTACTACAGCTCTCGGGTGGACAACAGATAAACAAGTAAGGTCATTGTCACTACAGCCTCCGGTGGACAGCAGATAACAAGTAAGGTCATTGTCTACTACAGCTCTCCGGTGGACAACAGATAAACAAGTAAGGTCATTGTCTACTACAGCTCTCCGGTGGACAACAGATAAACAAATAAGGTCATTGTCTACTACAGCTCTCGGTGACAACAGATAAACAAGTAAGGTCATTGTCTACTACAGCTCTCCGGTGGACAGCAGATAAACAAGTAAGGTCATTGTCTACTACAGCTCTCCGGTGGACAACAGATAAACAAGTAAGGTCATTGTCTACTACAGCTCTCCGGTGGACAACAGATAAACAAGTAAGGTCATTGTCTACTACAGTTCTCGGGTGGACAACAGATAAACAAGTAAGGTCATTGTCTACTACAGCTCTCCGGTGGACAGCAGATAAACAAGTAAGGTCATTGTCTACTACAGCTCTCCGGTGGACAGCAAATAAACAAGTAAGGTCATTGTCTACTACAGCTCTCCGGTGGACAACAGATAAACAAGTAAGGTCATTGTCTACTACAGCTCTCCGGTGGACAGCAGATAAACAAGTAAGGTCATTGTCTACTACAGCTCTCGGATGGACAACAGATAAACAAGTAAGGTCATTGTCTACTACAGCTCTCCGGTGGACAGCAGATAAACAAGTAAGGTCATTATCTACTACAGCTCTCCGGTGGACAACAGATAAACAAGTAAGGTCATTGTCTACTACAGCTCTCCGGTGGACAACAGATAAACAAGTAAGGTCATTGTCTACTACAGCTCTCGGATGGACAACAGATAAACAAGTAAGGTCATTGTCTACTACAGCTCTCCGGTGGACAGCAGATAAACAAGTAAGGTCATTGTCTACTACAGCTCTCGGATGGACAACAGATAAACAAGTAAGGTCATTGTCTACTACAGCTCTCCGGTGGACAGCAGATAAACAAGTAAGGTCATTGTCTACTACAGCTCTCCGGTGGACAACAGATAAACAAGTAAGGTCATTGTCTACTACAGCTCTCGGATGGACAACAGATAAACAAGTAAGGTCATTGTCTACTACAGCTCTCGGGTGGACAACAGATAAACAAGAAGGTCATTGTTACTACAGCCTCCGGTGGACAGCAGATAAACAAGTAAGGTCATTGTCTACTACAGCTCTCCGGTGGACAACAGATAAACAAGTAAGGTCATTGTCTACTACAGCTCTCGGGTGGACAGCAGATAAACAAGTAAGGGCATTGTCTACTACAGCTCTCGGGTGGACAACAGATAAACATGTAAGGTCATTGTCTTCTACAGCTCTCCGGTAGACAGCAGATAAACAAGTAAGGTCATTGTCTACTACAGCTCTCCGGTGGACAGCAGATAAACAAGGAAGGTCATTGTCTACTACAGCTCTCCGGTGGACAACAGATAAACAAGTAAGGTCACTGTCTACTACAGGTTTCCGGTGGACAACAGATAAACAAGTAAGGTCATTGTCTACTACAGCTCTCGGGTGGACAGCAGATAAACAAGTAAGGTCATTGTCTACTACAGCTCTCCGGTGGACAGCAGATAAACAAGTAAGGTCATTGTCTACTACAGCTCTCCGGTGGACAGCATATAAACAAGTAAGGTCATTGTCTACTACAGCTCTCCGGTGGACAACAGATAGGAAGAGAAGAATTGTACGGTTAATGGAATGATAGAGAAGAACGGTTAAACCAAGAGTTGATAGATTGTGACCTGGCGTGTGAATAAATGAGTAAATAGGCGAAAGAAGTGCAACAATGGGAATTTATAGTGGAAGCAGAATATGTCAAACGAGATACGAAGACTATATAGATGGTATGGGTTCTGAATAGTTTGGAAAAAAGAAGGAAGTCGTTAGACGATATCAAACAGAAATAAATCAATTGGTTCAAATTCATAAATAGATCTGGTATTCAGCTGGGAGTTATAATAGGGTGAAAGGTCATAGACATATTGGCTTAGAAGAGGACCAGTGGCGGTTCGTGATCTTTTTTGTTTGTGGGGCCAGACAGATATTTTCGAAAAAATCATGCTTTCGATTAGGATGTATTTTAATGTATAAAATAATAAATGCACGTTACACCTCATTTTTGTTGGGGCCCGGCCCTACTGGCCCGTACTGACGAGCCGCCACTGAAGAGGACATCAATATTATTGAGATGGGAAACACTTGGAAATGGACAATAAAAAGTCTGCCAGAATGTGCTACCATGACAAGACCGGATGTTAAGTATTGTTATCTTGTAATCGATCTTCGATGTGCGATCTTCGGTATTTAACAATTCAATAACAGATCAATTGCCATATAAGGTTAACAAGTCACATATACTCCATGTGTCCAGTGTTGAGACAGATACTTGCATCGCCCGACTGGTTACCGGGGTCCAAATTGGGATGTAAACAATAGAACCACTGTTACCTACCACGCATGTCGTAAGAGGCGTCTAATGACGTTGGACGTGGGGCTAGCTACCCCACACCGTAAAAAAACACTATATAGCTACAGAACCAAGAGGGAACCGAGTAAACGCTCGCTGAAATCGGACACAACGCTGAAGGATAAGCACCAGAGTTGCAAATGGCGCTAAATATGTGACATAAAACACACCAATGTTATGGCTGCATGAATCAGATTTCCACATGAATAGAATTTATGTGAGGATCTGGTACATCGGTCTGGGCGGTGATCGCGAGAGAGAGAGAGAAAGAGGTACTTGCATTTTCTATTTTCAAGATATTAGATACTCGTATTTCATCTCTTCAACACATCAGATACTTGTATTACATCTCTTAAACACATCAAATACTTGTATTACATCTCTTAAACACATCAGATACTTGTATTACATCTCTTAAACACATCATATACTTGTATTACATCTCTTAAACACATCAGATATTTGTATTACATCTCTTAAACACATCAGATACTTGTATTACATCTCTTAAACACATCAGATACTTGTATTACATCTCTTAAACACATCAGATACTTGTATTACATCTCTTCAACACATCAGATACTTGTATTACATTTCTTAAACACATCATTTAATTGCATTGTATCTCTTTAATTGATCATATACTCGAGTATAATTTCTTGATTTCAACAGACGCTGGCAGTTTATCTGTTCGAGACATCAGATACTCGCTTTTCATCTTTTCGTTGTATCAAATACTCGTATTTAATCCATATGCAAAACATCAGATATAGCATGTCGGGGTCAGAAAGGCTCATGAGGTTATAGTGGTAACATGAGCCAGGGCTAGCGAGGGGCGCGCTAACCAAGACCCTGCCCCTAACCTCCACGTGGTGACCCTGGAAACAGACTCTGGTTCTGGTCTGGCTAAGAGGGACAGGGATCGGGGAGAGAAAACTAATGGTAGTGGTAGCAGTGCAAGTACGGAAATACGATAAAGATACATAAAAATAAAATGCACAAATCTCCTGACCGATGTCCAACACTATATTGCCCAAGTCCCTGAACGCAAAGAAACAGCAACGAAACGTCTCAGACATGGATGAGAGGTGCATCCAGTGACCAAACGTATGCCCACGTAGGGCGAAGATTGAAGCCCTGAGGAGGGGGCAAAGCCCTGAGGAGGGGGCAAACATTGCCAGCCCGTCGGCAAGAATAAATAAGACAGGACCGTAACGAATAAAAGTCTACCCTCGTGTTGGTGCGAGAGAAGATTGCAGCTCACCTGCACTGGTAGCCTGGTGCAGACACATGTACTGGGCGAGGTTTGCCAAGCGCAAAAGAACAAGTTGCGTTTTAGTGCATAACGAAACTACCCGCCCTGGAAAACCGTGCAAGGTACTGTGCGATAAAAATTAACATTCCCGGAAGAACTGAGGTTGGTGATGCCTAACGGAACTGCCAGCCTTGGGGCAACCGGGCAAGGTTTGATTCCAGTCGTAACTAACATCCCCGGAATAACCGGGGCGGGTGATGGCGGCGAGCGCAAAACCCCCAAGTTACGCTGATAGCGCCGACTGAAACGACCCTCTACATTGTTTGTACTCGGCCCCATGCCAGTGCTTTCGAGGTCAATTGCAAATTGCCACGTACCGATACGCGTCTAGAAAAGGCTGAGAATGTTCCTCCCCCGGATCAAACTCAAAAATGAACGGTAAAGCAAGGCCGACATTGTACGGATCAAACAGGAAGTTCGGTCTGAACATTGGCGAAGGCCGATACTTTACACGGTGTCTTATACGAGTAAGACGCCGTCCGAGGATAAGCTTACAAGCCCCGAGAAATATTTCTCAGTCAGAACGGGCATAAACAGCGTAACTCACTGTCCCGGCGTAGATCACAAAGCCCAAAATACGGCAAAGCTGATCGTACCATAGGGAAAGCTCACCCTAGTAAATAAAAAGCTGGCTGAAAACGAACACCCCACCGAAGGATAAGCAACTGGGCTCCAATAGGTGCTGAAGGCTGGTGCACGTACATTACGTTTTGCTGGCGGTTTATATATCACAATAAGAATGATTAAAACAGGCCCAGAACGATCGCAGAAGAAGAAGATATAGCATGTCATGTTCTTCTGTTAGCTAAAACGAGCCTGACGCCGGGAGATGAATAGTTCAGTATACTACACATTTTTTTAAAACTCTCATTTCGCTAAAAACTCCACGATTTGTTGTTTTGTTTTACTTAATTTCCGTTCTTGTTAAAAAGCAACACTTTTTTATGATATGAGTTTATAAAGATAGTGTAATGTTCAAAATTGGATTTATTACCCAAGATGTCAATAAACCCAAATCAGGATTATTTTGATTAAATGGTTAAATATATATGTATGGTGACTCCTGAAGTTTATTGTGTTTCGTGGCATTGATATTTTTATGTGTTCTTAGAGTTACAATTTTTACAATATAACGGGTAATTTCATTGTTCATGCTTCATTGAACTGTTTGGATGGTTTCTTCCTATTAATATTGCATTGATATTGCGATCAAACCCCGTGAACGTTATAATAAGTTGTCGCTTCTGGCAATAATTAGATATCAATTGATGCCTTTGTTGTTGTTTTTTTTCTTCTTCTAAAGTTAACTTAATTGTTTTAATGCATTTCCGATCTGTTATATCATCCTTTCAATTTTTCTGCTCACTTATTGTCTCATCAAAGAATATTAATAATATTTAACTTAATGTTAATATGTGTGTACGCACGCAATTAATAGGAACATAACATTTGTTGTAATCTTCACCTCCACAACATCGCTAGTATATGTTATTTATCTTCACCTCCACAACATCACTAGTAGTATTCCATCAGTATAGTTATTTATCTTCACCTCCACAACATACTAGTATATGTTATTTATCTTCACCTCCACAACATCACTAGTATATGTTATTTATCTTCACCTCCACAACATTACTAGTATATGTTATTTATCTTCACCTCCACAACATCACTAGTATATGTTATTTATCTTCACCTCCACAACATCACTAGTATATGTTATTTATCTTCACCTCCACAACATCACTAGTATATGTTATTTATCTTCACCTCCACAACATCACTAGTATATGTTATTTATCTTCACCTCCACAACATCACTAGTATATGTTATTTATCTTCACCTCCACAACATCGCTAGTATATGTTATTTATCTTCACCTCACAACATCTAGTATATGTTATTTATCTTCACCTCACAACATCGCTAGTATATGTTATTATCTTCACCTCCACAACATCGCTAGGTAGACTGGACCAGGAGATTGACCAGATGTATAAGATGATGAATCTTACTCGACACGATGAAGAGTATGGCATACAACGCAAGTAACAGTCATACTCAGTTTCCTTTATGAAGATCTTTGGGTACAGGTGTATACAGATGGGTCAGCAGAAAACACCGTGAAGAACGGAGGAGCTAGAGTGCATATATAATACCTAAACAAAGTTAGAGATATAATTATAGTACCAACGGAGAAAATATGTCACAACTATGAAAGAGAAATTCAGGCAATCAAGTTGATAACTGAGAAACTGTTGAACACAAGACTTGATCCACAATCTGTTGTATTTTTAACAGATGCAAAATTAACATTTCAAGCACTCCAGTCCTGAAAATTATCAAGCTACAGACCCTACTGTCTAAATTGTGCAAGCAGCTCAGTGGCATCTTGCAGTGGATACCGTCTCACTGTGGAATACCAGGAAATGAAACAGCAGACCGACTTGCCAAGAAAGGTGCTGCAGGAGAGCAATCGGATGTGCCAGTTATCTACCACCAAAATAAAGGATGATTAAATCAATCAGAAAGCCACCTATACTAACACAAGATGATTAATATATTATGAGCAAATTAGAAAAAGTTGTAATTCTGCGCCTCAGAACAGAATACACTCGACTTCGCAGTCACATGTTTACTAAATTCAAGTTGGCAATTCAACCATGTGTACAGGTGGACAGGCTGCTCAGAATGCTGAGTACACACTTTATGACTGTTCCAAATTAGACAAACTCACTGGCCTAATGAAACACCACTGGACAGAAAGCTCCACAGACCTCTGTATGAGCTACAAAAGACAGTGAAGTTTATACACGAGACAACGTTGAATATGTAGACACAATTTCAAGCGAACGGAAGAAAGAACATATTATTAATCTTCGCCACCATGTCATCACAACTATATGTTATTTATCTTAGTCTTAACTCAATCTTCACCACCATGTCATCACAACTATATGTTATTTAACTTAGTCTTAACTCTTTAAATTCCCTATTTAAAAAAAACAAAATGTTCAACTCTGGAAGCACCTTTTACATTTTATACTAAATTAGACAGTATACAGGTTTTCCTGTTAATTATTAAATACCATCTATCCAATTTATCAGCTCAGAAGAACGAAAGAGTTATAATAACAAGACTGAGCATACCTGATCAGGGTTAAACATGTAAGTGGTGTGTCTTCTTTCTTTTGGCGTATTCTCTATGCCCCATCAGTACGGAAGTTTTAACTATGCGAGTTCCTCTTGTGTTGTTGCATCGCCATATTTTAGCGATCTTGTGTCAATGATTACCAGCACGTGGTGTATATATCAAAGCTGCGGCATACTTATATGTGCACAATATAATCATGTTATTGCTCGTATGTATAAAATATGTTCATTATTTACTGCAGCGGTTCCCAAACGTTGCATTATCGCGGACCCGGTTTTAAATACATTTGCTGCCGCGGCCTTCAAACATTTATATGTATAAAATCTTCTAGCGATGGAGTTATTATAATACCTCACCAACAGTCAAGCTGGCTCCAATTTCGTAGACTGCGGGAAACTTCAAATGCTCTTTCATTTTGTCATGTCAGACATTTATACTTTGGTCTGGTCCGGGTCCTTTGATGTCACATAGGAACTAGTTTATCACTGTTTTTATACATGTTTATACATTTTGTTTTCACTGTTTGAAATGTCAAAGATCGCATGAGGATCCCCTGTGATTACCTCGTGAACCCATCCATGGTGGTACGCGGACACCCGGGTTGGGAACGCTGATCTACTGTATAGCCTCGCAACATATCAGTGCAAAAGTCCTGAATGACCGGGTAAACAACTTGAGTGGGTGGTAGAAACATTGAGTGATCTTCTCGTTACCCCACCCCCTCCTCACTTTTATTCTCTTCCCAGTTCCTTCTAGTTAGACCTCAATCTGTTTCAACAAAAAAAAAAGACTGTTGAAATAGGATTAACACAGAAAAGATACGAACTTCATCAATCAAGGTGCCAAGCAATAAAACAATAATAAAGATGGAAAAGGAATTATAGCTTTTTGTACAGTTTTTATGTTGTTCTTACATTTCTTTACATGTTTATTTCGACAATATTGCTACTCCTAAAGCGACCATACATATCACTTTTTGATGTTTTGCAAACTTGTCAATGTCTCGTGATAGATTTGCTCAAACATTGGTTAAATATTAACCCCGCTTGCATATATTTGTTGCTGTACAATATTTCATTAAAATTATCCCTGTCGTTTCGTACTCCCACATTTTCTTGCATTTTTAATATGTAGATCTCTGCAATGCAAATACGATTTTGTACTCCCACATTTTCTTGCATTTTTAATATGTACATCTGCAACAAATCCGTTTCGTACTCCCACATTTTCTTGCATTTTTAATATGTACATCTGCAACAAATCGTTTCTACTCCCACATTTCCTTGCATCTTTAATATGTACATCTGCAACAAATATCGTTATTAGTATTAAAGTCATAGAGGCAGAGTGAGAGGTGTGTTTAATCAACGGGCCACGGACCCATCAGTATGCATACTCTTCGATATATGTTGGGGGAGACTGAGCACTATGGGTCTGCCCGGAGTGCAATGATGTCAGTTTAGTAACCAATAACCAAAGTCCTACTCATCTCTCATAGCTAACTTCATAGTCTTACACATTTCTCATTAAAATCCCCCCTTTTCTACAATCTTGTCATTAAGATCACAAGCTACACTATTCTCACTAAAACCATACCTCTACATTCTTCTCCCTAATATTACACTCCTTGCACTCTTCCAAATTTAAAATATCACAGTAAGTAACTCATTAATTAATATCCCACTCCTACACTCTTTACACTAATGTTACACAACTACATTATTCTCACTACTATTACACTCTTGCACTCTTTTAATATAAAAATTTCTTCTCATTAATACCTCAGACACACACTTTCATTATAATCTAACTAGCATTTGTTCAACAAACGGAAGAATAACTAACGAAACCAACATAGATGCACTAAAGCAAATAAAATAATAGTACAAATGGCGTCAATTTAAAAATACAAACAAGTCACCATTAACACAAAAAAGCAATGTTCAACACAATCTTTCTCCCAACATTATACTTTCAGTGCCAAACCTGGACGCTGACATCAAATGATACAAGAAACCTAGTCACGACAGAGATGAAGTTTCTACGCAGAATGCTGGTAGTAACAAGAAGAGACCGGTTGAGAAAATGAAGACACCAGAAAAAAGTGGGTACATCTTCAGTACTGAACTTCATCAAGAAGCAACAAATTAAATGTTTTGACCACATAAGCAAATTACCAACAGACAGTGTGCCTCAAAGAGCAATGATGCTCCGATGTAATGGAAACAAAGAAAAAATTCGGCCACGCAAAAGGTGAACCTCAGAGATAATCGAGGCAACGAAAGATACTGTTTACGAAGCGCATTAAAAAAAATCCGTTCTAGAAATCTCTTCTTATCCTGATGCTTGCAAGGCAATACACTATTAGAGAAAAGACAGAAAAGAAAGAAGACACTTTTATCATTAATATCACACTCATATTTCCATGTTTCTCACTAAAATCTCACTTCTACACATTTCTTATTAATATTGAAACCTGCACTTATTTCCTCCATTGTTTGTTCAGTTTTACACTTCTTTAACAGGTAGGTAACAACATTTGATGTTACAGACTACTCTCTGTGACTTTTGAGTGATTTACATCAGATGATGTACTGCGTAACAACATTTGATGTTACAGACTACTCTCTGTGTGACTTGTGAGTGATTTACATCAGATGATGTACTGGGTGATCAACTTTTATAGTTCAGACTACTTCTTGACTTTGGTGATTTACATCAGATGAGTACTGGTAACAACATTGATGTAAGTTACTCTCTGGACTTTTGAGTGATTCATCGATGATGTACTCGAACAACATGTTCGACTCTCTCTTGACTTTTGGATTTCATCAGATGATGTACTGTAACAACATTTGATGTTACAGAACTTCTGTGACTTTTTGAGTGATTTACATCAGATGATGTACTGCGTAACAACATTTTATGTTACAGACTACTCTGTGTGACTTGTGAGTGATTTACATCAGATGATGTACTTGGTGATCACCTGTTCGGACAGACCAACTGAACAATTTTTGGCCTTTATTTGGTGTCATTACTTGATATGAGCCATGGAAAGATCGCATGATGTGAACGTTATCCTACTTATATTGGACAGGCACATCCGAAAAATGTCGGTCTTTTCAAATGTTTGGACCTGTCAGAGACGTTTTGAAAGTCTTACAAATTTCGTTCTTGTTTTTGTTAATTTTTATGTTGTTAGAGCATCAAGAAAAAATACGTGTTTCGCTTTTTTCAATGAATTTGTGTTGGGATGTCTCATAACTATTTCAGATCACAACTCTCTTCGGTATGTACTCTCTTTAAGGATCTAGCTGGCTGTGTTTTTAAAAGAGTCGTAACGTTGGGCTAGGCAATATGGGCCGTAGTAAATAAGAGTTTGTGGTTTGAATCCTGTATTTGGTCATTTGTTTGTTCAGGTATCCCCTAATTCACTCTCCAGTTATTGATCAAATTTATTGGCTCTGTTAATTCCACTGGTGTTCTTAAAAACTATTTATTATTTTCTTTGAGATGTACAGTAAATTTTGACTGAAGTCATTTATTAAAGAATTGTGGTAGGGATGGGAAGGGTGTGGAAGGGAAGGAAGGAGGGGGGTAGCAGGGTGTGTCTAGTTGTACTTTGTAAACTACATTACTTTTTATTTCGGTATGTCACTTTCAGATAGTTTGTTCGAAATGTGGTTTTAGTCTGTTGTCACTTTAAAGCTTTTCAATCTTTCTGTTTCAATTATTTATTTCCACTAATAAATTGATTTCTACACATACGACGTTAACGATGATGAAGTCGCAAGACACACAGAAATTTTCCGTCTAATCTTAACTATTCATCAGTCGCAATAAATTAGTTATTGTTTACTAAACTGACGTCACTGCACTCCGGACATACCCATAGGTGCTCAGTCTCTTCCAACAGATATCGGAGAGTATGCATACTGATGGTTCCTGTGGCTCGCTGATTAACTCTTTGTGTCCTATAAAATTTTGGGGGGTAATCACGCCAGAACACATTTCTAACAACATTTTTCAAAATGGAGTGATCTTGGAAATATACCTATAACTTTAGTTTTATGTAAGCTAGATTTATACTGTTGGCATCAAAATATGCAGACTTAAATTCTGAACAATCTGATAATAGATAGTTATATATGTAAATTAGTATTTATTTAGTAAATTATTGTTGTATTTCATGTTCAGAGTAACTACTATGACTTTCAAACTTGAATCCATGCTGAGCCATTGCTGAATTCTCCATCATTGTCGGTGAAATCATAAACATGAAACACTGTGTGTGTTTTTTTGAACTTTGGAACAAATCCATGTCTTGTTCGGCACTTTAACGACGTGGAGGACGAAACAACATCTTATAACTAAACTTTTCACACAATAGTTCACTTTTTTCACAACAGGAAAAATATATTTGCGAATAAAACTATTTTTTAAAATTCGAAAATAAATTCTGTCATACGGTATACGTATATGAATGATATGGGAGTTATCTGCCCGTTGAATTCTGTAAATAAAAACAGTGTCGGACGTATAGTAGCTGAACAGTAAAACAAAACGTGCATGGACCCAAATTATACGTTGGCAGCGTGTTTTGGCATAATGACAGAACTGTTTTCTACGCTGTGAGCGTCGACTGGAAGCAATGCTACTTGTACAACAGGTAACGCTAAACTGCCTACATCGTTGGATCGATTCAACATCTATTTAGTGTCCTCATCCAACAGACATTCGCGAAGAGACCAAAAAAATCGCCTTATCCATCTTCAACTCCCCAACAATCGATGCTGTTGATGCAGGCCTGTCCGCCCTCGCATTACCGTAAACACCGCATGCCCGCATTACTGGAATAAAATAAAAGAGATGTTCTATAGAAATGCAGATCAAAATTAATTTGAGATGTCAACATTTTTAGTACCGACAAGATTATAAACATGTAACAAAAATTACAATAATGTACTAGACAAAACTAATAGCGGTTTAGTTTGTCTTTGGACATATGTGTGTGTTATTTGAACATAGTAAGGTCTTAGATAGTCTTTGTGTCGTAGATGTTAGGTACTAGCATTTCGTTACAAAGGTGCTCGATTCGCTCCTCGTGGAAATCATCGGGATATTTTCCCAGAGAGTTCTGATCTCAGTATAGATGGGAACATGTTTTAGATGGGAACATGTTCTAATCCTTCAGAGACGGTCGATAAAACGTAGGTACCGTTTTTAAGCTGAGTACGTAACAGAACTCATGCCAATTCAAAATCAAGAACACCAGACTGGAAACCGCTGTCTGGGTAAACAGTTTTTTTTCTATTTATCTATTCTCTAATAATGTTTTGTCTTTCAATGTCCTTTTCAAAAAGGAGACACCTGTAGCGAGCCTCTCTATGCACCTTGTCTTTATTTCTTTTCTCCAAATCTGATTTGTTTCAAAGCTTCAGGGTAAGAAGAGATTTCTAGCACGGACTTTTTATGTGTGCTTCATTACTAGTGTCTTTTGTCGCCTCTGTTATCTCTGAGGTCCAACTTTTGCGTGGTCGACCTTTTGCTTTGTATCTATTGTATCGAGGCAACATTGTTCCGGTAGCGCACCGCTCGTTGGTAATCTGTTTATGTGGCCAAACCATTTGTTTACTTGCTTCTTGACAACGTTCAGTACTGATGTTGTACCCCATTTTCCTGATGTCTTCATTTCTAAACCGGTCTCTTCATGTTACTACCTGCATTCTGTGTAGACACTTCATCTCTGTTGTGACTAGTTTCTTGAGGTCCTTTCTGTTTATGTTCGCTCCTAGTTTTCGCTTTTTCTATTCTTTGACCATACTTTCTTCCTTGCTGTCGACTTGCTAGGACATTGACAGTATCGGACGCCATGTTTAGAGGTTGGCGGTCGGCAGCTTTTTCACTACCGTGATCCGTCTAATCCTAATCGTCACCCCCTTGTAAAAATCACTAGTGTACATCAAAGAGTATATCCTAAATAGAAATACACACTTATATAGTTGGACTAAACTGTCCATCCTACTTGAGCACACTAATGCTCCCTTATCGAGGAAAAACACCACAACAATAAAACCGTTTCGGAGTAGCAATAGCAATTCACATCTGTCGCCGCCATCTTGGAAACATCTTGGAAACAAACATTTATTAGAAATATTAAATAATAACGTTCCTACAAAATAGTTTCGTTTTTTTTAATTACGCGGGGGCCACCGCCGGTGCTTTGGAGTTCGTGCTCTGTTGCTGAGATATTTCTTTATAAGTAAGAATCTGAGCAACGTAGTTATTACCAAAGGCATTGTATGGTCTAAAATCAGTTAATCAGTAAGAGGTTTCACCTTCCAGAACAGATGTGATCCTGACAAATGTTTGCAGCCGAGCATGAATAGTAGGCTATGATGATTCACCGAGGGCGAAAATTATTAATTTTATTTCACGCTGTACCTAGCAACTCTCAACATTCTCACACTCCAAACTCTACCTCTTACTTTCTTTTCTTTTCTACTTTATAATTCTGGGTTTCCCTGAAAGTTTCTGAACAGGCAGTTGTGAAGCTTTGCATCTCTGTATCTGTTATTTCGTGGGCCCACTTCTATGGGGACAGCCGTTATCCATGTATTTAAAGCATTAATTTTTAATCGCTCTGTCTGTTGGTAATATGGTTTTGTTACAGAACCATTTAACTTGCTGTTTCTTGATGAAGCTCACTACTGCTGTTGAATCCACTTTTTCCTGATATCTTCATTTCTAAACATTGAAATAACTTTTACAAAATTACAGAGTGCCTACATAAGGTCGTAATAGTCAAGTCTATACCACTCTACACTAGTGACCAAGTGCCGTGAAAATTCCGCTGTTCGATGCCAGCTTTGACAAAAATAAAAGCAAAGGCTCAAGTACAACACCCCGCTCACAGCATTGAAACATTTTATGTGAGTTAATATACTATAGACAAGATCAATTAAAACAAGTCAAAGACATTAACTACCTAGGGAGAATTTGTTCTGCAAACGTAAAAATAGCTACGAATTCCAACATAGATTCAATAAAGCATAATAAATCATAGGACAAACGGTGCCAATTTTGAAATGCAAACTTGTCACCATGAACACTGACAGAGCTTTGTTCAACAATCATTCTCTAAAGCATCAGAGTCAAACCGGACATTCATCAATGTTGAAACTAGTCCGACAGAGATGATGTCATAGATGCTGACACAATATGAAGACTTCGACAGAGATAAAGTGTCCTAGATGCTGACAACAATGATTGGAAAACGTACAGAGATGAAGTGTCCATGATGCTGACAACAAATGATTGAAGAAAACTAGTCACGACAGAGATGAAGTGTCCATAGATGCTGACAAAATGATTAGAAACTAGTCACGAAGAGATGATGTCTACTCAGAATTTCTGAAAGTATCAATAAGAGACTCGTTTAGAAATGAAGACATCCGGAAAAAGTGTGTTCAATATCAGTACTGAACTACATCGAGAAACATCAAATTAAATGGTTCTGCCACATAGGCAGATTACCAACAGAAATGCACCTCAAAGAGCAATATCACTCCGATACAGTGTATACAAAGCAAAATGTCGTCCACTCAAAAGGTGGACATCAGAGATAACAAAGACGACAACTAACACTGTTTTTGAGAGCACACAAAATGCTGTTCTAGAAATCTCTTCCAATCCTGACACTGTGAGACAGAACAGGATTGGAGACAAGAAAAAAGTGCTCCTCAAAGAGCAATGTTACTCCGATAAAGTGGATACAAAGCAAAGGCCATCCACGCAAAAGGTGGCCTCAGAGTTAACAGAGGCGAGACAAGAAGCGCAGTTTATGAACAGCACACAAAAGGATGTTCCAGAAATCTCTTCTAATCCTGACCTGTGATGCAAAACAAGATTAGACCAAACAAAAGAAATATCTATAGAGAAAATAAAAATATATTTATTATATTAGACTTTCAAATAAACGTCATAAACGTCAATATAATGATTTATTTACCATACAGATTATAGAATAAGCAGGTAATAAGTCATAAACTTTAACTGAATTAATTGAACGCATTAGATTGAGAGATTCTTCTATTGCTTATATATTCTTGCCTATAACTGATTTATATATATATATATATATATATATATATATATATATATATATATATATACATTTGCTGAATTAATGGTAAATGTTATGGCTAAGTCAGTGACCTTACACAAACTATTTACAAATATTTCATTAGAAGCATTAGAGCGGAAGGATCTACACGTGACCGCACTATTAACCTGACATCTTCGAGGACAACGATCTCAATTCCTGGACAGATAGGAAGATCAGACAGACAATTAATAATGTTCAGAGAAGCCGTTAAGAAACTGGGTTGGCATTAACGTAATTGACTTGTAAAAGTGTAGTGATGTCTAGAGAAGATGTAAACTGAGACAAAGAAGAATATAGAGAGAGATTGAAATGTTTAAATACACGAATTTCATGAAATGTGTGAAATGAGGGAATAAAATGAAGAAGGTTCTTCAGTTCAGATATCAGAGTGTCAGTTCAGATATCAGAGTGTCAGTTCAGATATCAGAGTGTCAGTTCAGATATCAGAGTGTCAGTTCAGATATCAGAGTGTCAGTTCAGATACCAGAGTGGTTCATTAGAGTAATTATTCTTAGTCAAATAAATAGTTATATTGATGTGTTGATTATTTTCCTTATCTGAGTTCATTTTTAATCAACTAAAATAACAACTTTTGTGATCTGCATAGTTTACTCCGAGAACGTGAATACGTTGAGCTCTGGGACATAGGCTCCTACGACATTTAGGACTAACACATCCGAATGACCACCTATGCTTAGATTTATTGATTTGACGTTTTTCATTGTACGTCATCATCATCATGTATGGTCGATATCAATCAAACAATAACTGTAATTACATGAAATACCATGTGTGCTCCTGTACATTTCTTACACAGGAAGACATCAAGATCAGTGCATGAGCAAAGAACGCAACACCATGAAAGTCCAAGATGTAGTTTTTAGGATTATGAACAGTTTCTTCTTCTCTTCTTCTGTCATCTACGGCCATGTGCTTTTTTCAATGTGAACCATAAAGTGGGCAGTCTGGTTGAGATCTGTCAGGTTGCCCCAAAGCTTAATTTTTCGGTCGACCGGTTGGGGTCACATGTTGCTTCTCAGCTCACCTTAGAGAGAATAGTCTTTGATAATGTGCTCCGATGTCGGTTCAGTCTGTTGATACCGGCTCAAGTGCTGTTCGACTTATTCTTAGTCTATGTAAGTGTCTTTTGAGTCTTATTTGTGATTTGCAAATTAGTGGAAAAGGTTTATTATATAGTGACTGACTGTATATATTGGACGTTGATTGATGAACCTACTCATACGCCTGATTTTTTTCTAGCCAGAAATCTGCAATCTTCGTTCAATCTAGAGCTTGACGTGGACAGGTTATATTAAAGTCCTTTTTTGCGGTCACACTCTATGAGGACGAGCATAATATCAGTTCTATTCATTAGCTAACCGCCCGATGTGACGACAAGGTCAGATATCTTGCCAATTGTCTCAATGTCATCGACACCGCCCGATGTGACGACAAGGTCAGATATCTTGCCAACTCTCTCAATGTCATCGACACCGCCTGATGTGGCGACAGAGTCAGATATCTTGCCAACTCTCTCAATGTCATCGACACCGCCTGATGTGGCGACAGAGTCAGATATCTTGCCAACTCTCTCAATGTTATCGACACCGCCCGATGTGACGACAAGGTCAGATATCTTGCCAACTCTCTCAATGTTATCGACACCGCCCGATGTGGCGACAGAGTCAGATATCTTGCCAACTCTCTCAATGTCATCGACACCGCCTGATGTGGCGACAGAGTCAGATATCTTGCCAACTCTCTCAATGTCATCGACACCGCCCGATCTGGCGACAGAGTCAGATATCTTGCCAACTCTCTCAATGTCATCGACACCGCCCGATTTACGACAAGGTCAGATATCTTGCCAACTCTCTCAATGTTATCGACACCGCCCGATGTGGCGACAGAGTCAGATATCTTGCCAACTCTCTCAATGTTATCGACACCGCCCGATGTGGCGACAGAGTCAGATATCTTGCCAACTCTCTCAATGTCATCGACACCGCCCGATGTGGCGACAGTCAGATATCTTGCCAACTCTCTCAATGTCATCGACACCGCCTGATGTGCGACAAGGTCAGATATCTTGCCAATCTCTCAATGTCATCGACACCGCCCGATGTGGCGACAGAGTCAGATATCTTGCCAACTCTCTCAATGTCATCGACACCGCCCGATGTGGTGACAGAGTCAGATATCTTGCCAACTCTCTCAATGTTATCGACACCGCCCGATGTGACGACAAGGTCAGATATCTTGCCAACTCTCTCAATGTCATCGACACCGCCAGATGTGGCGACAGAGTCAGATATCTTGCCAACTCTCTCAATATCATCGACACCGCCCGATGTGGCGACAGAGTCAGATATCTTGCCAACTCTCTCAATGTCATCGACACCGCCCGATGTGGCGACAGAGTCAGATATCTTGCCAACTCTCTCAATGTCATCGACACCGCCCGATGTGGTGACAGAGTCAGATATCTTGCCAACTTCTCTATGTCATCGACACCGCCCCGATGTGACGAAAGGTCAGATATCTTGCCAACTCTCTCAATGTCATCGACACCGCCCGATGTGGCGACATAGTCAGATATCTTGCCAACTCTCTCAATGTCATCGACACCAGCCTGATGTGGCGACAGAGTCAGATATCTTGCCAACTCTCTCAATGTTATCGACACCGCCCGATGTGGCGACAGAGCCAGATATCGCCAACTCTCTCAATGTCATCGACCGCCTGATGTGGCGACAGAGTCAGATATCTTGCCAACTCTCTCAATGTTATCGACACCGCCCGATGTGACGACAAGGTCCAGATATCTGCCAACTCCTCAATGTTATCGACACCGCCCGATGTGGCGACAGAGTCAGATATCTTGCCAACTCTCTCAATGTCATCGACACCGCCTGATGTGGCGACAGAGTCAGATATCTTGCCAACTCTCTCAATGTCATCGACACCGCCCGATCTGGCGACAGAGTCAGATATCTTGCCAACTCTCTCAATGTCATCGACACCGCCCGATGTGGAGACAGAGTCAGATATCTTGCCAACTCTCTCAATGTCATCGACACCGCCCGATGTGGCGACAAGGTCAGATATCTTGCCAACTCTCTCAATGTCATCGACACCGCCCGATGTGGCGACAGAGTCAGATATCTTGCCAACTCTCTCAATGTCATCGACACCGCCCGATGTGGTGACAGAGTCAGATATCTTGCCAACTCTCTCAATGTTATCGACACCGCCCGATGTGACGACAAGGTCAGATATCTTGCCAACTCTCTCAATGTCATCGACACCGCCCGATGTGGCGACAGAGTCAGATATCTTGCCAACTCTCTCAATGTCATCGACACCGCCAGATGTGGCGACAGAGTCAGATATCTTGCCAACTCTCTCAATGTCATCGACACCGCCTGATGTGGCGACAGAGTCAGATATCTTGCCAACTCTCTCAATGTCATCGACACCGCCCGATGTGGTGACAGAGTCAGATATCTTGCCAACTCTCTCAATGTCATCGACACCGCCCGATGTGGCGACAGTCAGATATCTTGCCAACTCTCTCAATGTCATCGACACCGCCCGATGTGGTGACAGAGTCAGATATCTTGCCAACTCTCTCAATGTTATCGACACCGCCCGATGTGACGACAAGGTCAGATATCTTGCCAACTCTCTCAATGTCATCGACACCGCCCGATGTGGCGACAGAGTCAGATATCTTGCCAACTCTCTCAATGTCATCGACACCGCCCGATGTGACGACAAGGTCAGATATCTGCCAACTCCTCTCAATGTCATCGACACCGCCCGATGTGGCACATGTCAGATTCTGCCAACTCTCTCAATGTCATCGACACCAGCCTGATGTGGCGACAGAGTCAGATATCTTGCCAACTCTCTCAATGTTATCGACACCGCCCGATGTGGCGACAGAGTCAGATATCTTGCCAACTCTCTCAATGTCATCGACACCGCCTGATGTGGCGACAGAGTCAGATATCTTGCCAACTCTCTCAATGTCATCGACACCGCCTGATGTGGCGACAGAGTCAGATATCTTGCCAACTCTCTCAATGTTATCGACACCGCCCGATGTGACGACAAGGTCAGATATCTTGCCAACTCTCTCAATGTTATCGACACCGCCCGATGTGGCGACAGAGTCAGATATCTTGCCAACTCTCTCAATGTCATCGACACCGCCTGATGTGGCGACAGAGTCAGATATCTTGCCAACTCTCTCAATGTCATCGACACCGCCCGATCTGGCGACAGAGTCAGATATCTTGCCAACTCCCCTCAACGTCATCGACACCGCCCGATGTAACGACAAGGTCAGATATCTGCCAACTCTCTCAATGTTATCGACACCGCCCGATGTGGGGACAGAGTCAGATATCTTGCCAACTCTCTCAATGTCATCGACACCGCCTAATGTGGCGACAGAGTCAGATATCTTGCCAACTCTCTCAATTTTATCGACACCGCCCGATGTGGCGACAGAGTCAGATATCTTGCCAACTCTCTCAATGTCATCGACACCGCCCGATGTGGCGACAGTCAGATATCTTGCCAACTCTCTCAATGTCATCGACACCGCCCGATGTGGCGACAGAGTCAGATATCTTCCAACCTCTCAATGTCATCGACACCGCCTGATGTGGTGACAGAGTCAGATATCTTGCCAACTCTCCAATGTTATCGACACCGCCCGATGTGACGACAGGTCAGATATCTTGCCAACTCTCTCAATGTCATCGACACCGCCCGATGTGGCGACAGAGTCAGATATCTTGCCAACTCTCTCAATGTCATCGACACCGCCAGATGTGGCGACAGAGTCAGATATCTTGCCAACTCTCTCAATGTCATCGACACCGCCCGATGTGGCGACAGAGTCAGATATCTTGCCAACTCTCTCAATGTCATCGACACCGCCCGATGTGGTGACAGAGTCAGATATCTTGCCAACTCTCTCAATGTTATCGACACCGCCCGATGTGACGACAAGGTCAGATATCTTGCCAACTCTCTCAATGTCATCGACACCGCCCGATGTGGCGACAGAGTCAGATATCTTGCCAACTCTCTCAATGTCATCGACACCGCCCGATGTGACGACAAGGTCAGATATCTTGCCAACTCTCTCAATGTCATCGACACCGCCCGATGTGGCGACATAGTCAGATATCTTGCCAACTCTCTCAATGTCATCGACACCAGCCTGATGTGGCGACAGAGTCAGATATCTTTCCAACTCTCCAATGTTATCGACACCGCCCGATGTGGCGACAGAGTCAGATATCTTGCCAACTCTCTCAATGTCATCGACACCGCCTGATGTGGCGACAGAGCGATATCTTGCCAACTCTCTCATGTCATCGATACCGCCTGATGTGGCGACAGAGTCAGATATCTTGCCAACTCTCTCAATGTTATCGACACCGCCCGATGTGACGACAAGGTCAAATATCTTGCCAACTCTCTCAATGTTATCGACACCGCCGATGTGGCGACAGAGTCAGATATCTTGCACAACTCTCTCAATGTCATCGACACCGCCTGATGTGGCGACAGAGTCGAATATCTTGCCAACCTCTCAATGTCATCGACACCGCCCGATCTGGCGACAGAGTCAGATATCTTGCCAACTCTCTCAATGTCATCGACACCGCCCGATGTGACGACAAGGTCAGATATCTTGCCAACTCTCTCAATGTTATCGACACCGCCGATGTGCGACAGAGTCAGATATCTTGCCAACTCTCTCAATGTCATCGACACCGCCTAATGTGGCGACAGAGTCAGATATCTTGCCAACTCTCTCAATGTCATCGACACCGCCCGATGTGGCGACAGTCAGATATCTTGCCAACTCTTCATGTCATCGACACCGCCCGATGTGGCGACAAGGTCAGATATCTTGCCAACTCTCTCAATGTCATCGACACCGCCCGATGTGGCGACAGAGTCAGATATCTTCCAGCTCTCTCAATGTCATCGACACCGCCCGATGTGGTGACAGAGTCAGATATCTTGCCAACTCTCTCAATGTTAACGACACCGCCGATGTGGACAAGGTCAGATATCTTGCCAACTCTTCAATGTCATCGACACCGCCTGATGTGGCGACAGAGTCAGATATCTTGCCAACTCTCTCAATGTCATCGACACCGCCAGATGTGGCGACAGAGTCAGATATCTTGCCAACTCTCTCACGTCATCGACACCGCCGATGTGGCGACAGAGTCAGATATCTGCCAACTCTCTCAATGTCATCGACACCGCCCGATGTGGTGACAGAGTCAGATATCTTGCCAACTCTCTCAATGTTATCGACACCGCCCGATGTGACGACAAGGTCAGATATCTTGCCAACTCTCTCAATGTCATCGACACCGCCAGATGTGGCGACAGAGTCAGATATCTTGCCAACTCTCTCAATGTCATCGACACCGCCCGATGTGGTGACAGAGTCAGATATCTTGCCAACTCTCTCAATTTTATCGACACCGCCCGATGTGGCGACAGAGTCAGATATCTTGCCAACTCTCTCAATGTCATCGACACCGCCCGATGTGGCGACAGAGTCAGATATCTTGCCAAATCTCTCAATGTCATCGACACCGCCCGATGTGGCGACAAGGTCAGATATCTTGCCAACTCTCTCAATGTCATCGACACCGCCCGATGTGGCGACAGAGCGATATCTTGCCAACTCTCTCATGTCATCGACACGCCCGATGTGGTGACAGAGTCAGATATCTTGCCAACTCTCTCAATGTTATCGACACCGCCCGATGTGACGACAAGGTCAGATATCTTGCCAACTCTCCATGTCATCGACACCGCCCGATGTGGCGACAGAGTCAGATATCTTGCCAACTCTCTCAATGTCATCGACACCGCCAGATGTGGCGACAGAGTCAGATATCTTGCCAACTCTCTCAATGTCATCGACACCGCCCGATGTGGCGACAGAGTCAGATATCTTGCCAACTCTCTCAATGTTATCGACACCGCCCGATGTGACGACAAGGTCAGATATCTTGCCAACTCTCTCAATGTCATCGACACCGCCCGATGTGGCGACAGAGTCAGATATCTTGCCAACTCTCTCAATGTCATCGACACCGCCCGATGTGGTGACAGAGCAGATATCTCTGCCAACTCTCTCAATGTCATCGACACCGCCCGATGTGGCGACAGTCAGATATCTTGCCAACTCTCTCAATGTCATCGACACCGCCCGATGTGGTGACAGAGTCAGATATCTTGCCAACTCTCTCAATGTCATCGACACCGCCCGATGTGGCGACAGTCAGATATCTGCCAACTTTTCTCAATGTCATCGACACCGCCCGATGTGGCGACAGAGTCAGATATCTTGCCAACTCTCTCAATGTCATCGACACACACAATTATCCAGCAACGAAGATGAATGTAAGTCAGCGAAGTGTTGACTCTTGTATTGTTTCAGTTCATTGTCTGTGTACCCAACCGTTCTCCAGCTTCCTGCTCATATTTAATGAACCACACAAAGTGTACAGTTTATTTGTTACCTTCATCAAGGTCAAATGTTAGAAACCGTGTTATTTCTTTCTTTTATTTTCTTTATTTTTCGTTTCTAACAAAACGGTAATCTACTTATTTCCGATTTATCGACAGCTCATTCAGTTTTACAGCAGTACTTTATCATGCATCATTTGAAGCGGATTGCTTTAGCAATTTGAAATCTGGTTACCGCTCGTCATGTAGATAACACATTTCGTTTAATCACAGATGGCATAAATCCTATTTCTAATAATACAGCTACAAAAACATCTTATTAATTTTGTTTTTCTTGATTAAAGCTCTTATGCACTTTAACTCTGACAATCTCCTTGATAGCTCTTTCATGTTGATTTTGTTTGAACGTCATCCTGAATGTTGTTAGCTAGCCCAAAAGCAAGCACACATTTTGTTGCTGGTAATATATGGCTTTTTTTATTGTTATCAGTTTGTTTTTGTTTTTATGAAGCTTTGAATATTAGTTTTAGCAATGTCCGATGTCCTAGTCGCATATTCATAGAATACTAAAACAACCCCTTTCTGTCCACAAATAATAGTAATTTATAGTATAGTTTTTCTGAGTCAGTTTATCGGTGACTTGTTTTGAGACATATTCCACGTTAATATCTACCACTTTGTTGAACTATGTATTTCTCTTTATAAGAATTTTCTGCAGGATGTTTACTGTCCAAGTCTCACAGATGTATGAAGAGCTCAATATTAGCAATGCTTTCAACATTGAAACCATTATTATTGATTTGTTCACATCGCTACTTCTTGCAATGATACTTGTCCTACAGTTACACATTGCACTACTATTCCAAATGTTTAATTTTGATCAAAGCGCGTAGCATGTTTATCACTGGCATGTGTCTCTTATTGTTACTTCCAATCCTATATAATTATTGTGCTCAGTCAGTTATTTTCCTCTCATATCTTCGCACATTACGCGGACCCAAATATTTGGTATAGAAAACAAAGATCGCCCCTAGAAGGCTTTAGCGCCCACCTCCTCCAGTGGGCGCGGGGCGGTACCTGCCACTTTGGGAACCTATGACTTAGATGAAAGTCTCTTCTTTGCGTCCATACTTTATGTGGATGAGATAACGTTATTAGAGAGATGGCTCTAATCCCTTGCTCTCACCTCCACGTGGTGACCCTGGTAACAGACGGTGGTTCCGGTCTGGCCAAGAGGGCAGGTGCTGTGGGCGAGCTACTCTGGGGCAAGTAGAGATGCAAAGGTAGTCATTCTTTGATGGGATCCGCCCGCAGCACAGACGAGCGAACTCCCAGAGTGACTATTAATGCTCGTCTCTCCCGGACGATGGGAAAAGCTATAACGATACATGTGGAACCTCGCGGGGCGGAACTCGGAGCCCACGCATTCTCTTTCTTGATGCACTTCTCTTGAGCCGATGAGAATGCTAGGTGATGAGTTGGGCCGCTCGTTGGTCCACATGGGTCAAAAGTTCGAATTAAAACCATCGAAGGGACGTTGACCCGCGTGTGCTCGAAATTCGGAGCCCAAGCATACTCTCTTTAGCCACCACTCTAGAGTCGATGAGTACGCTGTGTGCCTAGTTAAACCGCAAGCTGGGTGACATATGTCAAAGCACTGTCCCCCATCGCAGACATGGGTTACGACCCAAACCATCGAAGAGACGTTGACCCTCGTGTTGCGAAATTCGGAGCCCAAGCATGATCTCTCTAGAGGCAGTACCCTAGAGCCGATGAGTACGCTGGGAGTCGAGTTGAGTTGCACGTGGGCATTATGTGGCGAAACTCGGTATTTGCCCCCTCGAAGTCGGACAGCCCACTGGGAATTGACGGAAATGGTGAGGTAGGCACCAGGGCAGAGCGAGTCCGCATACGGACGTTCAAGGGTGGCACATCATGGGGCAATACCCGTGACCCCATCTCATGGGTAGTAGACCGGGTTGAGTCACAGAAGGTTACAGCCCAGACAAATGTGTGCACGACATGGAAGGCACGAAAAATGTGAGCACGGAAAAAGTCGATGGTGACAGGGCATCAAGGCAGAGCTAGCAAGCACGCTGGCAAAGACCGGCACGGCAAGAGGTTGTGCGTCCCACCCACATGAGTAGAACTGGAAAGCCCAGCAGAGGCAAAACAAGTGCAAGCGCGGCAGCGGCAAGCGCTTAGTTATCTACTCAAAGAGGTTCACTTGAAACTACATTCCAAGACATTTTGCTTGGTCAAGCTGAGCAAACATCTCCACTGAGCAGTTATGCTTTGATAGAGTTTTACGGGAATTGAATACACTCATACATGGAGGGAATTCACTCATAGTTGTTTGACACATAGTATCTTCAACTGATTGGCTACCAAATTGAAAACGGGTTGTGTCTAAATTAAATGTATGTCCTATTTTTCCATTGCAGGTGTATGTAGAAATTCAGCTGCAGTTTCCTTAATTATTAACCGAATTGTATGAGTAATATACCATTTTGTAGGTAAATGAATTTTATTTTATTTAGATCTAAAACAAATACATATTGGCTCTCTAATGGGCTTGTGAGAGCCATTAAGCATAATGAGCGACATTGACGACTTTGATGCTTAGTTGTTTAGTATATATCACATTTGAGTGTCTCTGTGGTTTAGTGGTTAAACCCTTGCTTTGCGTTTCGACTGTTATGGGTTAGATTCCAGAACACGTCATTCTGGTCATGCGTTCATTATTTCAAGAGCCCCTAAGATTGTTGCTGAGCTGCGGAGATCGTGCTTTCGGCAATATTCTCGGCAGGTGGCATATCATTATCTGCGGAGAGGGACCGAGCTATTTGAGATAAATCCCGATGCGATTAAGTCAATACTTCGGCTTTAAGCCCTTTCAACTTTAGATAATTTGGCCACAAAAGCAGATTATCAACAAACAGTGCACCCCAAAGAGGAATGTTACTCCGATACAATGGATACAATACAAAAGGTCAACCACGCAAAAGGTGGACCTCAGAGATAACAGAGGCAACGAAAGACACTATTTATGAAGCGCACACAAGGGCTCGTTCTAGAAATATCTTCTTATCCTGACGCTGTGAGACAAAACAGGATTAGAGAAAAGAAACAAAGAAGCTTTAGATATTTACAAAAAAAACCTGATTCTCGTAGAGTGTTAAATATTATCTTTCTTGCTTGTATGGCACACACGTCCGGATAAACCCCAATGTACCCATATCACGCTGAGAGAGCCTACCTCGGCTTAAAGAGGATGTAATCCCACATCAGATACACTGAGTTAATTTGCATCTTTTATCAGCAATACGATTCATTCATCACACCGATAATCTTAGTATTAGCATGTTGATGGCTGACGGAAGGTGTGAAAGCTGCCTGACACGAGATTATACATAAAACGACGGATTTTGGACTTTTTACTTTGAAATTCCTTACAGGAAAACGGAAATGGTAAACACAATACAAAACGCCTTAAAACAAAGCAGAGCAGTTCTACAAAGTACAAGATCAAGATTTTAGCTTTTACATCTTGCAACATCATAACTCCAGTCCCACGTGCATCACCTTTGATATAGGGCTCAGTGAGTTGTCACGCATTTCTTTTGTTGTTTTCTACCTAGCCATTAACAGAGTACCCAAGTCCGACAAATACTGGTAAGACCAACCAGCTGGATAGCATGACCTTAAACCTTAATATGGTTTATTGTTACTATTTATGTACACAGATATTTGATTACTTGCATTTCTTCTGTGCCGAATTCCGATCTCTAGACGTGGCCAAGAGGTTGGTGTAGGGGCATTCATTCTGAGATTATTTCCATCTTTGTGTCAAGAGATGTCATACCACTCGCGACTATGTTCAAACTACTACCTAATTGCGTGGTAGCTCCCTTCGATCCCTACCCACTATGTCAGACCATAGGACATCAATATTTGTCAGTGCTACCACGTTCAAGTGGAGTAGGCTCTGTTCCAGTTCACTGATCTTAAAGTTACCATATCACTTTATTTTACTTCACATGTGGTTCCATTAAATGACAAGACTATCTGAAGAATATCATTCTGTGGAGGGAAGAGGCATGATATCGGATATACAAGATAGAGGAAGATAGTGGAGACCATGAGTGCAAGATATTATAGACCAGGATCACTGCGGCAGTAGTGGTAATAAAGAACCTCTCGATTGACAATGAGACATTTAGAGTTGATGTCATGGAAGCACATATCCGACTGAAGCAAGCTAGAGAATGTTAACGATGAATGTTGCTTAACAATCTAGAGATTGCTGTAATATTCTGCTACAGGAATATATAGAGATTGCTGTAATATTCTGCTACAGGAATATCTAGAGATTGCTGTAATATTCTGCTACGGGAATAATGCATTTCTAAAAACATTTTATAATTTATTTTATTTGTATTCCTATTTTTGTGACGTACGTTTTTAATTCGATTCACACTCTCAAATGCCACATTTAGTCTCTTCCTTATTGTTTTTGTAAAGTGCACTTTTTAAATGTTAATTTTGTGTAGTCAAGAAATCACAGTGACCTACATCAGAAATGCATAAGAAAGAAGGTTGGAACAGAACATTGCTTGAATTACATTTATAAATAAATAACTAAGTATTTCCGGCAATTTAATAATAGTGCAACCAAACTCCAATGTACACACAGTCTCCTACAACAGAACATCAGAAAAAAGGCTATAGGAAGACTACGAAAAATAAGGATAGATGGCATAGTAGAATCCTGGCAAAAGGCAAAAATGACTATCACACAAACCAGTAGAACGGTGATAGATACAATTAAAAAGAAAACACCAAACTCCACTGTATACAGAGTTTTCTACAACAGAACATCAGGAAAAAAGGCTAAAGAAAGACAACCAAAAATATGGATAGATGGCATAGCAAAATCCTGGCAAAAAGCAAACATACTACAGTAAATAGCAATAATAATTATCACCCAAACCAGTAGAACGGTGCAAGATAAATTAAAAAAAACAACAACACGACATTGGATAACAACCCTTAGACTGGTTACAGTGTGATGGCAAAAGAAGAAGAAGACCAATAATTCGTCAAGATGTCAGAATTTAGGCTTTCTCCTTTTGGTGGTAATGTTGGGTTGTCATACTGTTTTTTTAGTGAACATAATCTTTGTCTTTATTTGTATTCATAGAAAATGTTCAAATATTTATTAATTTAACAATTGATTTAGTTATAATGTGTATTCTATCCATCTGTTTCGCGTTAATAAATTGTATAATAGTATGCAGCATACGAGATAAACGACATTGTCTACCTTTCTCTAACATTGTTGCTGACAGGTACAGATGGGACAACCTTGCTGACAGGTACAGATGGGACATCCTGTCCAATCCTCACAACACACACACACATACGTACCTACACACATTTACAGACTCATATTCACACGAACATACATTTTTACTTACACTCCCTTATCACACTCACACGCATACAAGATAAAATGCATACTCGTCCAGACAATCACATTCACAAACACTTAAACATAACACATACACACATACATGTACACAGACAGCACACTCTACACAATATCTGCACTTTACTGAAGACCAAAGCTAATAACTACTTAGTTGTTAAACTCTCTTGGTTTGTCTATACTGAAGACCAAAGCTAATAACTACTTAGTTGTTAAACTCTCTTGGTCTGTCTACTTTTATTTCGTTTTTTCTCATCTTCTTCAGATAGTATTCTATCCTTTATTATTATCTATATAAAACTGCAATCAATCATTTATTGCTGCGAAAATGGTTCACTTACGACGTCTGGTTGAACAACATTAACGAGACCGGTAGAGGGAAGCACGTGGGGAATTGATCAAATATATCTATATCCTCATAGTGTCAGGTTATACACACCAGGCGCCTACAAGAGATGACCAGTTTTGCTGCTCTTTCGCCTTTCTACCAAATCTTTCATGAGTTAAGTCACAATCTTTAAGTTCTCTTTCTACAGTTTAGGTCCTCTTTCCATAATTCCAACTCTCTTTCCACAATTTAAGCTCTTTTGACACAGTTTCAGCTCTCTTCCACAATTTAGGAGTGGAGCGTATGGCCAAATGAATTAGAGCGTGACTCCCATGCAGGAGACCCAGGTTCAATCCCTAGTAAGGCCACGGAGATATTTTTCTGTCGATAGCATAAAGAAAATATCATAACCTGAACAGCTTTGCGACTACTGCACTAGCCATTCCGCCATTAAATTCCACAGGATCATATCCTCCTTCCCACACCGCCTAAAAAGCGGTATAACAGTCAGTAACCAGAGTTTTTTCCCACAATTTAAGTTCTCATTATATAATTTAAGCTCTCTTCCACAATGTAAGCTCTCTTCCACAGTTTCAGCTCTCTTCCACAATTTAAGCTCTCTTCCACAATTTGAGCTCTCCACAAATAGCTCTCTTCCACAATGTAAGCTCTCTTCCACAATTTGAGCTCTCCACAAATAGCTCTCTTCCACAATGTAAGCTCTCTTCCACAATTTGAGCTCTCCACAAATAGCTCTCTTCCACAATTTGAGCTCTCCACAAATAGCTCTCTTCCACAATTTAAGTTCTCTTCCACAATTTAATCTCTCTTTGCACAATTTAAGCTTTCTTCCACAATTTAAGCTCCTTTCCATAATTTAATCCTCTACTATAAGTTAAGTTCTCTTTCCACAATGTAATCTTTTTTTCCACAGTTCCCACTTACAGTTAAAGCTATAGCAGCAAGCTAGAGATGTATGTTTCCACCAGGTATTTTTAAGAAATATACTTAATATTTATTTCTCAAACATATCAAAGACATAACAGATAAGTTATCACATCTGTTGATGTGTCTGTCTTCGGTAGAATAGCTTTTATTTATTCTCGTGTATAAATGGGAGCATCAAACAACAGTTGGGAATCCGGAGTCATGACTTTGGAGATACAGATATAGTGACGCTTGTCTTACTATGCAGACATAACTACGGACTGATAAAGAGGCAATTGCACGATAATGAAATAGTAAAATAAAATCAGAAAATTTAGCCAATTATTGCCTACAGAATGTGTTCTTCTATCCTGAAACTGCATCAAGCAGAGTTTAGAGTCAACGAGTTTCTATTAAAACAAGCAAAATATGAAAATTAGTAGCCTGCTGATGACTTGCAGAACACTCAAGCCAATCCCACATCCCAGGGGCCTAGACAATGAACCTTTGACATGTAGTCTAAAGCTAACTTGGCTCTGGATACTTAAGAGGATGTACTCCCTAGGTCAATTTGTTTTGGTGCTGCACTATGGGTCTAGTGGCACCTAATAAGCACAATGAACTCACGCTCTAAGGCCCAAATCGCATTAAAAAAAAACAAATAATCGTTCACCAAATGGTTGATGATGAGTAAAAGAAGAGGATGAGTTGAAAAAATAAAGCAGGTCGAAGACTTGGACCACATAAATAAATATTTTTAATTAGACAAAAGTGATTAAAAGTGAAGGATTGACTTCACTTCAACGAGTTTCCCCCCATACGGTTAGGTCCCTCTCCACAGGCATAGCACTTCAATTGTCGACAGTCTTAATAGGGTCTAAAGGCAAAAAGACTGGCTTCGTTACACCGGATTTTCACATTTGACTCCGTCCCTATCTGCAGAAATTACACGCCATCTGCCGAAAGTGCTGCACAAAACGCAACCTAAATAGTTCTAGATAAAGATCTAGAAAAAATACACGCATGAGTCAAACGGCGCTGTCCGGATTCAAACCTACGACTCTCAGAACGCATGACCAAGTGCTTGGCGACTATGCCACATAGACTTTCAAAACAATCATAACACTCTGAAATTTATAGCAAATGGAAAAATGTAGAATGAAGAATGAAAAGCATATCAGCATTACAAGTAGGGTATCAATATGACAAGAACAAATAACAGCTTGATAAATTGTGCCACAGGATCAAGAGGCGGATACATTGAAATTAAAATGTATTACAGAGAGAAATGTTTCCGAACTTAGATTAATATCACTTAATTTTATTAGTCTGTCCTTAAATATTGATTGATTTATTGATAGCACCATCACCATTGCACTCTGGTGAGTAACCATTTATGCTCCTTTCTCTTTCTTACAAAGGAAGATCTCAGCTACAGTGCACAAACTCCGTAGCACCGGCTAGGGTCGCTTTATCGGGCCAATAACGGAATTAAAGAATAGTACCACTGCGACCTACAAGGCATGTTGTAAGAGGCGACTGATGTAGGACCTAGGAAAGCTATCCTAGTAAATAAAACGCAGCTCAGACATCGGATGTGCTGATCTATTTGTAGGCGTCTAACCGGCACAACGTGCAATTGCTCTTATGCTCAGATGACATACAAAACACACAGAGTGGTTAACAAGTGGTCGATAAAGAGCGTTCGAAGAAGAATTGCTATTAATTGTTTTGTTCGGAAATAGCGGCTTACCAGCCTGCGCTTACAGATGCTCATTACTAAGTTAATCACATGACCTATGCTGTATTCTCCGTCTCCGATAGAACAATATGTGAACTGTAAACAGACCGCAAATATTGCACATCCAATTTGGAGCCAAAATTTCGTGTGTATTTGCTGCGAAATGTACGTGTTCTTATGTTTCATTGTAAGCTTCCTGCTCCATGAGATTATAGAACAGGAGGAGAATCATGTTCCAACAATAACGTTTAGATCGTAAATCTAGTCATGAGGCTGGTGGAATCTGATTTGGTTTAACAGCTGCACGTGCTGTTTTATGCAGATTATGTGGAAGCTGAGAAGAAATATATGTGAAATTATATTTGTTTCTCTTGATATCGAATTTCATTAGACACAGTGATAAAATCTGAAGCACTGATGACGTAGTTCTGTTGTATCTGTCTATGTTTGCCATCATCCTGGTAGCTGTAATTGCTCTTATAGTCAAATATAAACGTATAGATAATATCATATAGCACACTACTGTAGCATAGTGAAGTGTGTGATGATTCACAGTACAAGGTTTTAGTATTTGAAAATGAGGTTGTCCTCTCAATTGTGCAGTTACCAACAAAATGTCAGATACATATTTTTGATTGTAGTTAAAGAAAATGTGTTACCACAAAGAAAGCTCTATGTAACTTGGCAAAGCTAGCGTAGTACAAATGAATGTTTTATTTAAATTACCAGTGTCAGAGTGGTACAATGGAATGTCCTATGTAACTTACCAGTGTTAGCATAGTACAAAAGAATGTCTTATGTAACATACCAGTGTTAGCGTAGTACAAAAGAATATTCTATATAACTCACCAGTGTTAGCGTAGTACAAAAGAATATTCTATATAACTTACCAGTGTTAGAGTACAAAGAATGTCTTATGAACTACAGTGTAGCGTAGTACAAAGAATGTCTTATGTAACTTACCAGTGTTAGCGTAGTACAAAAGAATGTCTTATGTAACATACCAGTGCTAGCGTAGTACAAAAGAATGTCTTATGTAACATACCAGTGCTAGCGTAGTACAAAGAATGTCTTATTAACTTACCAGTGTTAGCGTAGTACAAACGAATATTCTATATAACTTACCAGTGCTACGTAGTACAAGAATGCCTTATGTAACTTACCTGTGCTATTGTGGGACGAAGGATTGTCCTACGCGACTTAACTGATTGGCTACCGAATTGAAAGGAAAAAAAACCGGATTGCGGCTTCTTTAATTTATGTCCTGTGGTGTATGTACAAATTCAGCTGCATTTTCATTAATTATTAACCGATTATTATGAGTAATATACAATTTCGTAGGTAAATGAATTGTCTTCCAAAAAGATCTAAACAAAATACACAGTGGTGCCCCCATCGGCCCATGGGAGAAAATGTAAAAAGTACCAGCGTTCTAATTACGTGATTGTTCTAACTAGTACACGATATGTCTATGTAATACGGAACTCAAACATAATCATGAAATCATAGAGATAGTGCAATCGTTTGTATACGTGGGACGTACAGTATCGCAGCATGGTGATTGAGAAAATGACATCATTTGGAAAAATCAAGAAAGCAAATCAAACTTCCGCCATGCTCAACACAATCCGGAAAACCAAAGGATTAAATCTTTTTTTAAAACTTCGCATATTATAGAAGTAGTACTTTAGTCATCACACTCCCGTCATTTTTGAATGATACGAACCACGCTTTGTCTGTCTTTTCTTCCGTTGAGTTTCTACCCCAGAGAACCTACCGTCTCTTCCTCCTTGATGTGTGCTCATTGTACACTTCTATACCTCATCCTGACGGCCTTAAAGCTCTCCAGTTCTTTCTCAATAGGAGAACTAATCCACTTCCACTTGTGTCAACTTCTGCTATCCTTCGTCTTGCGGAGCTAGTTCTCACTCTTATCTCCTTTCAGTTTAATGACCAATTCTTTGAGCAGATCAGTGGGGTTGCCATGGATACTAAAATGGGACCTAGTTATGCTTGCCTATTCATGGATTATCTTGAACACCTAATATGGACTACATATGATGTCCCCCTTCCGTCTGTCTATCACAGATACATTGCTGACTGTATTGGTATTACTGATATGCCTGAAGACGATTTGTCACGCTTCATTAATTTCATTAATGTTTTCAACCCTCTATTCGTTTTACTTCTCACATCTCCACTACTTGTGTCAACTTTCTTGACATTACTATCTCCATACACCTATCCGCTATCACTACATCAGTATATTACAAGCCTACTGGTGCACATAGTTTTCTCCTTTATACTCGTACTTCTTCCCATCCCCGGGCTTGTCGTGGCTCTTTGCCATTCCCGCAGTTCTTGCGCCTTCGTCGCCTTTGTAGCGAGGACAATGATTTTCTTGATAGAGCTCGCGAGATGCTTGATTTCTTTCGCATGCGCCTATACCCGGAGAGGTGCTTGTCTGGCTATGCATCGAGTTCAGAAAATCACTCGCCAACAGGCCCTCACCAGCCAGATAAAGACCACTAACTCTGACAGAGTAAAACTTATCTTAACTTTCCACCTCCATAGTTCACTGGGGAAAATTGTTTTATTTCGTCATCTGGCTGTCCTTAAGTCAGATCCTGTGACCCGTTCTGTCTTCCTTCCCCAACTATCCTTTGGTGGCTTACAGACGGGACAGAAGTCTTAAGGATATGTTGGTACACAGTCGCCTTAAGTCCAATATCCAGACTCATTTTCACACTGTTCAGTGTGCTTAGGTAATACAGACTCGTACTGTATCTTTTCCTTTAGCCACGTTTCTTATTGACGATGGTTTCACATGCGAGTCCCGTAATCTTATCTATGCCATTATTTGTAAACGGTGTAACAAGTCTTATATCGGCAACACAGGCAAGAGGCTCAGTGACCGATTCGCCCAACACTTGCGCGACATACGCCAATGCTATGTGACCCCTGTAGCCACCCATTTCAATGATACTGGCCATTTAGGAGCTCACGATGTCCAGGTCACAGCCATCCGATTATGTTCCTCGGACGATCGCAGTCGATTTGCTCTGGAGAATCGGTTGATTTCTTGTATGGTACCTTGCGACCACGTGGGCTCAACGTATTACATTCCTATGCTTCTTAGTACTTTCTCTTCCCATGCCTTGCAATCTATATGGGTATATGTTGCATGTATTCAAGTTATATATTTACTAGATTTTTCATTGTTTCTCTTCCGTTCTATTTCTAGTTTTTATGTGTTTTTTGTGTTACATTTATTTCGTTATTCGTTTTTATTCCCAGATTTTCATGCATACATCATTTATAGTGGCTTCAAGCTTTCTTTATGTTTATGAAGAAACGTGCACATTTTCTCGTCAAATATGATAGCACATGTCGAGCTGTTAAAACGAACAAACCGTGCATCATTGGAGTCATCATTAAAAGACAAAAGACAATGGCAATGAGAGAGTTGACACGCTGGATGGTTTTGCCACCATATAGTGTAGTCAGCAATAGATAGAGCTGACATTCTGAACGCCCTCATAGAATGTTGCGGCAGTGATGACGTTCATCTAAATCTATCCACGTCAACTACAAGATTGCAAGAGCATTGGTTGAAGATTGCAAGAGTATGTGAAGATTGCAGAGTATTGGTGAAGATTGCAAGAGTATTGGTGAAATTGAAGATATTGTGAAGATTGCAAGAGTATTGCTAAGATTGCAAGATATTGTAAGATTGCAAGAGTATTGGTTGAAGATTGCAAGAGTATTGGTTGAAGATTGCAAGAGTATTGGTTTGAAGATTGCAAGAGCATTGGTTGAAGATTGGAGTGGCCAGAAAAGTGGAGCACAACAGGCATATTCTTCTTTTCTTCTTCTTTTTCTTCGTCGAAACACGTAATAACAAAGTACTGTAGTTTAACAAAATACAAAAACAATGACAATACATAGCAGCGTTTTGACCAAAAAGGCCTTTATCAAGCAAAACGATACAACAAGCCTGATGAATAACTCAGAACAATACATATAGATTTTAACAAATATATAGCAACGGTTAAACACGAATGAAAATATGTGACTATAAACGAATAACGAAATAAATACAGAAAAACTGTAAGTGGAAAAATAAGAGAAATAATACAAAAATCAAGTAAATATATGATTCATATACATTTAACATATACACATATAAAATATAGAGCATGAGAAGAGAAAGTACTAAGAAGTATAGGAATGTAGAGTGTTGAGTCCATGAGGTGGCAAGGTACCATATAAAGAAATAGAGCGATTCTCCAGAGCAGATCGACTACGATCATTAGATGAACATGATCGGATGGCAGTGACCTGGACGTCTCAAGCATCCAAATAATCAGTTGCATTGAAATGATTTGCTACAGGGGTCACAGAGCATTTTCGTATACCGCGTAAGTGTTGGCCGAAACGGTCACTGAGCATTTTACCTGTTTCGCCAATATATGCCTTAGAACACCGCTTGCAAGTGAAAGCGTAGATTATATTTCGGGACTCGCATGTGAAACCATCTTCACTAACAAACGTGTCTAAAGGAAAAGATACAGTACGAGTCTGTATTACATAAGCACACGTATGCAAAGCCGACGGCCAAATTGGGCAGTGCGAAAATGACTCTGGATATTAGACTTAAGGCGACTGTGTACCAACATATCGTTAAGACTTCTGTCCCGTCTGTAAGTCACCAAAGGATAGTTGGGGAAGACAGAACGGGGCTCAGGATCTGACTTAAGGATAGACAGATGACGGAATAAAACATTTTTCACCAGTGAACTATGGGGGTCGAAAGTTAAGATAAGTTTTACTCTGTCAGTAGTCCTATGCTGGCTGGTGAGGGCCTGCTGGCGAGTGATTTTCTGAACTCGATGCATAGCCCAGACAAGCACCCTCTCCGGGTATAGGCGACTACGAAAGAAATCAAGTATCTCGAGGGGTTTCTCTCAAGAAAATCATCGTCCTCGCTACAAAGGCGACGAAGGCGCAAGAGCTGTGAAAATGGCAAAGAGTCACGACAAGCCCGGTGATGGGAAGAAGTATAAAGGAGAAAACTATGTGCACCAGTAGGCTTGTAATATACTGATGTAGTGATAGTGGATAGGTGTATGGAGATAGTAATGTCAAGAAAGTTGACACAAGAAGTAGAGATGTGAGAGGTAAAGCGAATAGCAGGGTTGAAAACATTAATGAAATTAATGAAGCGTGACAAATCAAATGAATTTTATTGCTATTTTTGACATTCTCATTGATAATCTTGGAACATTTTTCTAATGGAACATCCATAACAAAAATATAATTCGTTCTAGTTTAAATTCGAACAATTTCAAGAAACAATGCGCTGTATACACTTCATTCATGAATGATCCGCTCAAGTATTTAAAACAAATTTCTCACTGCATCACTAAATACATTTCTTTAACAGCAGAATTACAAATAATGTTGCTAGCGTTTGTTAAAATCCCTTGCTGCATGAAATAAATCGAATATTATGTTATATTGTGTTAACTGTAAAACAAACCTGCAATCTGGTATGAATGGAAGACATAAAAATATATTTCTTGTTTCGGTAAACATTACAGGGTTAGGGGGGTCATTAAGCTTAAAGTTCTTTGATGTTAATACAAACATTCAATATTGTCATCTTCGTGTATGTTTGTCGTATTGATTTACTTAAATCTTCATTTTCTTTAAGGTTGTTAATTACAATAATAATAATTCCTCTTCTACCGTTATACGTTACATAGGACCTGCAAGTAATTTCTCCATACCGCTCTATCCTGAGCAACTCGCTCAATCTCCTCCATGGAACTGAGACCTATTTCCTGCCTCTCTCAGCTAAGTTCGTTTCAGGGTATCCTTAGGTCGACCTCTTTTCTTGAACCCTTTGCATCCCACTTCAATGCCTGCTTTGATATTCGTTGATCATTTCTCCTCAAGGTGTGACCAACATATCTCCATCTTCTCTTTCTTATAACAGTTGTCACTAGTGGTTGACCAGACACGTCTCTGATTTCATAACTTCTGAATTCGTTCCATTTTATATTCATTATTTTTCGCAGATATCTATTTTCAAATGCATTCAACTTGCTTTCTATATCTTTAGTCATTTTCCAACTCTCGCTAGCATATGTTAGGATTGATACAACATTTGAATTGAAAATTCGTAATTTAGTTTTAATACTATATAACTTGCAGTTCCATATTTTATTTAGACTTTTAAAAGCTGATGTTGCTTTGCCAATTCGTATCATAATTTCTTTTTAACATTTCCTGTGCAATCAAAATTACATTGGATTTGTGTAATTATGGTTTCAAAATTTGTTACGCCTATTTAATGAAGAGGTAATTAATCAAGAAGTAAAACAGGACCTTTGTAAGCCAGAATATAAATGGATGGACATCAAAGAATTCCTACACATCATGGGTCAAACAACACACTTGGCCCATCAACTGGAACTTAAGATTACCAAGACTTATGTTTGCATACGTAGTTAAACAAGGTACCATATCAGTGGGACATTTTGCTATTTACAGTTACTAAGCTTGGAGAAACTACTATTTCGCTCAACCCCATTCCCATTGTTCATACAATAGCTTGTTCTAAGTAGAACTGTGCCACCCTAACCTTCATAATTTCTCTATCTCTCTCTTACATGGTAGATGCCTCGCTTGTGCAGACGCCATGCATAAATCATAAAGTAAATCTTGAATCCATCTCCCCCTTGATCGTCCTCTTTTCCTCTTTGTCGGGATGCCTCCTTCCAAAATGGACCTCCAGTCCTTCGTGCGTTTTTTGTGTCTTATTTGTAGCAATAGTCAGTTTTATTTGATTTTGAGTACCTTTCGGATACATCTATTTATTCTCTTCTCTGTCCATGATATACGGAGGGCCCTTCTGTAATACTTATATTCCAACACATATATACGTTTTACCACTGCCTTACTAAGTGTTTCTGTTTCACGCCCATACGTTGCCACTTGGTAAATGCATACCATTAGTATTCTGATATGAATGTCCTTACTCATACTTACTTTAATTCATTCTAATTTTGATCTTATATAAACAGTGAAACAGAGATGTTCAAAACTGTTCGCTTAACCCATTGTTCACGTCAGAATATAGAAAAGACTATTATTTTTAAATAAAGTATAAATTATAGTTTAGTAGCATGTGATCAACTTAACGAATACTGTAAATTGCTGACTTTTCAAGCAAACTCCAACAACACCTTCTAGATATTTTCAAAAAAGATGCAGCAGGGAACCAAACTATGAGGTCCTGATTCGAACCTACGAACTTCAGCACGCAAAGTAAACACCGTTACCACTTCGCCACAAAACGCTTTACCATAATATCAACGCAGTGACAAACCAACGATGTATTAGTGAAACACCTGGGCATAGCATGCAAGTTAAAGGACAGGTAATAAATACTATAGAGAGCTGCAGTAGCATAGTTGTTAGTTAACTCACTTCTTAGTGGTACGGGTTCAATTCCACATGTAGGCGTGACATTTTATCCGACCGTAACGGCTCTCAGGTCAACACAGACTCAATTGGGTACCAGGAAAAGCACTGGGAGGTAAAGACGACCGGCGTGATGTTGACCACAACAACCATCGTGTGCCGACGGTTAATGAAAAATACGGATCTAACACCATATTACCTTATATAACATGCTGTAGAAAAAAAAGGGTTTCCCTTTTAAAAAGTAATATAATCATTCCAACCAGTGGCTGGCTCGTCATTAAGGGCCAGAGGGCCGGCCCACCAAAAATAATGTGTAACATGTATTTATTATTAATAAATTAAAATATAACCTAACCCAAAGCCATGATTTTCACGAAAAGGTGTGTCTGGACCCACCAACAAAAACGATCACTAGCCGTCACTGATTCCAACTATCTGCTATCAAAAAAGGTGTCTATATAATATTCAAAAGAGGAGAGACAGACTTGCAGTTAATTTTTGTAATGTCTCGTAAAACTCATTGATACAATGGAAACATTACTTCCCAGATTTCGTATCCACTGAATATTCAAACATCGGTTAACAGAGTCAACAACAAGCATATATCATGTTAACAAAGACAGACACTGTATTGCTATTGAATTATATGTGAAGCAAGAGAAGCGTCTATCAGAATCCTTACTCAAAAAGTAATTTAAAATATTGATGAACTTTGCAATAATGCATGGAGAAATCGGCACTTATCCTCGAGCTAATGCAACGGAAACGAGCAAGAATTCTAGGGATATTCTACACCATTATGAATGAATTCTCGATGTGAGAGAACGTGGTTAATGTTCAGTTTTCTTATCGTTTGTATCAGCCAATATTGAAAATGTCACGATGTTGTTATGTTAAGACATTTAGAAAACTGATGTGACTTGGAACAAAGAGATACAAAGAAACTATTAAAATTCCCTATGCAAAGAAAAGCAAAAATGCAGACATCATTCGAGACCTGAACATTGAGGAATTTTGATTCATAGGCAATATCTTTTTTGCTTTTATTTTGTATCTACTTTTAATTTGCCTCAAAGCGCCAAGATTAGGAGAGATTTCTAGGAAAGGATCTCATATGCGGCTTCCTATATGGTATCGTTCATTGCCTCTGTTATTGTATTTTTGTTTTAATAAGAATATAAAATTACGTTAACCAATGTCGGATTGAGTGGCATGTCAGGGTGACTTCAGAATTCCATAGAAGGGTATATCGAGGTATAAGTTTACTCCCATATTTATGTACTAGTTTATGAACAAGTATATGCTAAACGTATGTTTACTAGTCTATGTATTAGTATATGTGTACATATGCACAAGCCCATGTAATAATCTATGTACTATAGTCCGTGCAACTTGTCATGCCCACAGATAAAAATGTGTATCTTTGTAACCATTTGATGAAATAACTTGAAAATTTCCATGTGAACTACACATGTTCCCGACGCTACAAAATATTTTTGCCATTCAAACAATCATACCATCTAGAAATTTCCTTCTTTGTGCTATATATTTATCGCATCCATTGGCATAGTTGGAGAAAACTAATGTTTACAGACATTTAATACTTTGATGACAAAAATAGCAACATTTCAGGACGAATTCCATGTTTTTAAACAATTCTTGCATTTTCCATTCACCAAAAAGACTCGGGTTTGAACATAGTAAAGAATTGACGTCATTAGTGCGAGACGGACATTTAGTTCTATCGAAATTAGTGTGATGCTATTGGGTCATATTGTTGACTTCTCAAAACAGATATAACATTTAATGAGTTTGAAGTTCCAATGCAAAAAGTATCATTAATGCTAAACACGCATTTCCGCAAAGAGGCACATATGGGTCATCTGTACTACAGTATACAAGAACCAGAGAAAAGAGCTGTTTTATTATAGTGATTCCTCCCTACCACATATGTTAACAAACACACATTGTAACGAAGAAGTAGCAATTTGAAAAGAATCTCTCCAACAGCTCCGCCATAACAAGGTGATATAGAAAAGTTCTTAGAGCATCATGGACAGAGAAAAGAAGAAACAAAGACATCCTACAAGACCTGCATATCAAGGAGCATTGGCTCATAAATAACATAATGTCCCGGAAGATGAAATATTTTGCCACATTAAACGCCACAGTGGTCTGGACAAAAGGTAATGGAAGCATGGTTCCTGGAAAACGAGGCAGGGACGACCAAGACGAAGATGGCAGCAGGACATCAAAGAAACTTGAACATGACGCTGGAAGAGGCAGGAGAACTTGCAAGAGATATAGAGCTTTTCAGGTGGGCTGTGACGAATGCGACGTTCCGCAAGGGACATTCTACTACTTGAGCTCCGCCATTGCCAGTCCCAAGCCTGAACGTGAAAGGGGAATGGCATTATGACATGACAGCTAACTTTAACTGTAATTTAAGTTATTTAAAAAAAATAAAACAACTGTCTACATTTCTTGTTTATTTCATGACTGTATTGCAATTATCAACATTGGCCCTCACGTATAAGCTGAGATGATACGCCTTTGCATGAGACTTGTCATCAAATGTCATATGTGTGCGTTTACTGTAAAAACTAAAATTGTATATCAGACTAGCCAAATATGCCGCCAACATAAAAGGAAACCGTTATATTACAAAATCCAGGTTTCCAATAGCAATTTCTTTCATCAGACATTTGCGTCGGTATAAATCTAAGGTTGGGTGCAAAGTTTCGCTACTGTGGAACTGATGGTTTTGCTACAATTCGCATTGGACTGTGGGCATGAGTTGTTGAACGGACTCTAGTCTTTACACTAGTCTATGTACTAGTCTATGTACTAGACTATGTACTCGTCTATGTACTTGTCTTTACACTGATCTATGTACTATTATAGTTTATGTACACTCTACATTCTTCGAAGAACCATCCAACAAGAAAGTAAACTATTGGGATGTAAAACCATACAAGATCTGCAACTGCTAGCAAAGAACCGTATCACATGGACATCTAAAACCTCTGCCCTATGTGCCGCCTTTGGCACGAAAGGAACAAAAGTAACTAACTAACACTCTATATACAAGGCCATGTACTAGTTTATGTTCCAGGCTACGCACTATAGCCCGTTCAACAACACATGCCCACAGTCCAATGCGAATCGTAGCAAAACAATCAAATCTACAGTAGCGAAACGTTGCACCCATTCTTAGAATTATACCGACGCAAATGTCTGATGGAAGAAATTGCTATAGGAAACCTGGATTTTGTAATATAACGGATTCCTTTGATGTTGGAGGCATATTTGGCGAGTCTGATACAGAATTTTACTTTTTACAGTAAACGCACCAGTATGACATTTGATGTCAAGTCTCATTCAAGGAGTATCACCCCGGCTCATACATGGGGGCCAAAGTTGATATTTGCAATAGTGTCATGAAATAAACAAGAAATGTAAACTTAGTTGTATTATTGTTTTTTTAAAATAATTTACATTACAGTTAAAGTTAGCTGCCACGTCATAATGCCATTCCCCTTTTGCGTAGAGGCTTGGGATTGGCAATGACGGAGCTACTTGGAGACGTTCTTTTCAAATCGCTACTTCTTCGGTACATTGTGCGTGTGTTAACATATGTTGTAGGGGGTATCACTACAATAAAATAGCTCTTTACTATGGTTCTTGTATACTGTGGTACAGATGACCCATATCTGCCTGGGGTTAAAGGTGCATTGGAACAACGCCGCGCCAGGATTAGTGAGCTGGCACTAATCAATATCCAACCAACCTTCACGTGGTGACCCTGGTAACAGACATTGGTTTCTGTCTGGCTAAGTGGGTAGGGATCGAGGAAGAGCTATTCTGGCGTGGGTAGGAATGCAGACGTAGTCACGTTGGATGAGATCATCCCGCAACACAGACGAGCGGAATCTCAGAGTGATTGTTAATGCACGTCTCTCCCAGCCGATGGGAAAAGCTGAACGGATAACCAAAAAGGGATGAGGGGTGCATCCAGAGAAGAGAGGTGGGCCCGAGTGGGGCAAAACTTGGGTCTGAGATGAATTGCATGTAGGCCCACATAGGACAAAACTCGGAGCCCTGAGGTGGGGGTCCAAGTTAAACCCAGTGTCCGGACAGCATAGAGGCTGGTAAATGTGAGCACGGGGAGAACTGATGTAAATGGTGGGGCAGGCACCAGGACAGAACGAGCACGCATGTGGACGATGCACGGGTGGGTACATCAGTGAGTAGACGTGCACGGCGCTGATGGTGAGGGAGCGTGGCAGGCGTAGGGGTGAGCGGATCACCCAAATGTGCAGAAAGACTGGAAAACCCAGCAGAGGCTTGAATCCAGTGTGCGTTTCCGCTCGAACTACTACTGTCTTGTAGTTAGATTGGGGACAATCAAAGGCTAGCAGAGCAAACCGTACACAAAACTGGACGGAAGGAAAACCAAGTAGTCCACATAACGACCGGCAACCTGGGCAGATGACGCTCAACAGCCCGTGAGGGTAGGTCGTCTAAGGGTCGCTACCCTAAAAGAAAAAAAGGAACTTGCTGTCTTGCAGGTTGGCTGGGGACAGTCAAAGGCTGACAGAAAGCAAACCCAGTAAACGCTGGTTGAAATCGAACACGTTGCCGAAGGACAAGCACTAGAGCTCCAAATGGTACTCAAGATTGTAACGTAAAACAAGCGTTCTTGGCAAAGATTTTTATATATCACAATAAGAATGATAAAAATGGCCAAAAAGTACGACTGGTAGAGAGATAGAGCGAGAGAGAGAGATGTGCCTCTTTGTGGAAATACGCGTATAGTATTAATGACACTTTTTAAATTGTAACTTCAAACTCATTAGAAATGTTATATCAATGTCTGTTTTGAGAAGTCAACAATATGATCCAACAGCCTCACAATTTTTTTAAATTTCGACATACGCCTTTAACTAAAGTCCCTGTCTCACTTATGACGTCATTTAATTACCATGGTCAAACCCGAGTAGATTTGGTGCTGGAAATGCAAGAATTGTTCCAAAAACCACGGATTTCGTTCTGAATGTTGCTTTTTGTGTCATCAATGTATTAAATGGCTGTAAACATTATTATAGTTTTCTTCAACCATGCCAATGGAGGCGTTAAAGATATAGCACAAAGAAGGAAACGTCTAGATAGATAGTATGATTGTTTGAATGGAAAAAATATTTTGTAGCGTCGGGAACATGTGTAGTTCACATGCAAGTTTTTCAGTTATTTAATCAAATGGTTATAAGGATATAAATTTGTATCTGTGGGCATAACAAGTTGAAAGGATTATAATCTATGTACTGGTCTATATACTACGCTCGTAATAGTTTAGTGCTAGTCTATATACAAGTCTATATACATGGTTATGTACTAGTCAAAATACTAATCTATGCGCTGGTGTGTGTACTAGCTTATTTAGAGAGCTACAAATACCTAGGCTCAATAATTAACATTAACGGTGACTGCTCCAAATAGATCTCACGAAGAGTGGCAATAGCATTTAAGAAGTTAAACACAATGAAGAACATGGGGCAAAACATCAGCAAAATATTAAATTAAAAATATGGGAGAACATGCATTTTTCCAGTGGCTACTTATGGTTGTGAATCATGGAACATTACACAAAAAACAAGAACGAAAATTCAGTCCTTCGAAACTAAATGCTACAGAAAGATCCTATGAATACCATGGACAGAAAAAGAAAGAACACTGATGTCCTGAAATAATTAAATGTTACAGAGAAATGGCTGATAAACAATATACTATACAGACAAATTAGATACTTTGGTCCCATTAAGCGTCACGATGGCCTGGAAAGAACAATATTAGCGGGCAGTGTCCCATGACACAGAGACAGACCAAGAATAAGATGGCTACAAGATATTAAAGAAACTATGAATATGACCATCATCGATGTGGATGAATTGGCTAAAGACAGTTCAATTCAGATGTGCTGCAAAGCGAGCAACGTCCTATAAAGGATACGCACCTTGATGACGATAAACAACAACTGCTTTGAAAACTACTCGTATATTGGTCATGTCACACGTCTAAGTAGTTCAGAGAGAACAATGATAGGTGGGAGGGATGTTGGTATATAGTTTCTGAAAAACAAAGCTGCTGATGATCAAGACCACGGTGCCAAGACATTACGAAGATTATGAACACTGCAATCAAGAAGGGTGAGAACTGTAGTAGGGTAATTATTAATGAACTCGCTTCTTGGTAGCCTGGTCGGTTGCAATTCTACATTTGGCGTGGAATGTTTTTCCTACAGTATCGACTCCCAGATCGTCTCAGCCTCAAGTGGGTATCAGGAAAAACACTGGGAGGTAGATGCGATCGGTGAGGTGCGATCACGTCTTCCATCATGTTCCGGTGGTAAAAATCCGGATCAAACACCTTAGTTCCCAATATACCTTGCGAGGTGCGATCACGTCTTCCATCATGTTCGGTGGTAAAAATACAAATCAAACACCTTAGTTCCCAATATACCTTGCGAGGTGCGATCACGTCTTCCATCATGTTCCGGTAGTAAACACCTTAGTTCCCAATATACCTTGCGAGGTGCCATCACGTCTTCCATCATATTCCGGTAGTAAACACCTTAGTTCCCAATATACCTTGCGAGGTGCGATCACATCTTCCATCATGTTCCGGTAGTAAACACCTTAGTTCCCAATATACCTCGACGTATGAAAAAAAGGGTTCTTTACATTTTTGTATCCAGAAAACAGGATCAATAATTAGAGATGGAATGTATTTCAGACGTTCTGTGATAAGAACAAACATCTACAGAGAACAGGATCAATAATTAGAGATGGAATGTATTTCAGACGTTCTGTGATAAGAACAAACATCTACAGAAAACAGGATCAATAATTAGAGATGGAATGTATTTCAGACGTTCTGTGATAAGAACAAACATCTACAGAAAACAGGATCAATAATTAGAGATGGAATGTATTTCAGACGTTCTGTGATAAGAACAAACATCTACAGAAAACAGGATCAATAATTAGAGATGGAATGTATTTCAGACGTTCTGTGATAAGAACAAACATCTACAGAAAACAGGATCAATAATTAGAGATGGAATGTATTTCAGACGTTCTGTGATAAGAACAAACATCTACAGAAAACAGGATCAATAATTAGAGATGGAATGTATTTCAGACGTTCTGTGATAAGAACAAACATCTACAGAAAACAGGATCAATAATTAGAGATGGAATGTATTTCAAACGTTCTGTGATAAGAACAAACATCTACAGAAAACAGGATCAATAATTAGAGATGGAATGTATTTCAGACGTTCTGTGATAAGAACAAACATCTACAGAAAACAGGATCAATAATTAGAGATGGAATGTATTTCAGACGTTCTGTGATAAGAACAAACATCTACAGAAAACAGGATCAATAATTAGAGATGGAATGTATTTCAGACGTTCTGTGATAAGAACAAACATCTACAGAAAACAGGATCAATAATTAGAGATGGAATGTATTTCAGACGTTCTGTGATAAGAACAAACATCTACAGAGAACAGGATCAATAATTAGAGATGGAATGTATTTCAGACGTTCTGTGATAAGAACAAACATCTACAGAAAACAGGATCAATAATTAGAGATGGAATGTATTTCAGACGTTCTGTGATAAGAACAAACATCTACAGAAAACAGGATCAATAATTAGAGATGGAATGTATTTCAGACGTTCTGTGATAAGAACAAACATCTACAGAAAACAGGATCAATAATTAGAGATGGAATGTATTTCAGACGTTCTGTGATAAGAACAAACATCTACAGAAAACAGGATCAATAATTAGAGATGGAATGTATTTCAGACGTTCTGTGATAAGAACAAACATCTACAGAAAACAGGATCAATAATTAGAGATGGAATGTATTTCAGACGTTCTGTGATAAGAACAAACATCTACAGAAAACAGGATCAATAATTAGAGATGGAATGTATTTCAGACGTTCTGTGATAAGAACAAACATCTACAGAAAACAGGATCAATAATTAGAGATGGAATGTATTTCAGACGTTCTGTGATAAGAACAAACATCTACAGAGAACAGGATCAATAATTAGAGATGGAATGTATTTCAGACGTTCTGTGATAAGAACAAACATCTACAGAAAACAGGATCAATAATTAGAGATGGAATGTATTTCAGACGTTCTGTGATAAGAACAAACATCTACAGAAAACAGGATCAATAATTAGAGATGGAATGTATTTCAGACGTTCTGTGATAAGAACAAACATCTACAGAAAACAGGATCAATAATTAGAGATGGAATGTATTTCAGACGTTCTGTGATAAGAACAAACATCTACAGAAAACAGGATCAATAATTAGAGATGGAATGTATTTCAGACGTTCTGTGATAAGAACAAACATCTACAGAAAACAGGATCAATAATTAGAGATGGAATGTATTTCAGACGTTCTGTGATAAGAACAAACATCTACAGAAAACAGGATCAATAATTAGAGATGGAATGTATTTCAAACGTTCTGTGATAAGAACAAACATCTACAGAAAACAGGATCAATAATTAGAGATGGAATGTATTTCAGACGTTCTGTGATAAGAACAAACATCTACAGAAAACAGGATCAATAATTAGAGATGGAATGTATTTCAGACGTTCTGTGATAAGAACAAACATCTACAGAAAACAGGATCAATAATTAGAGATGGAATGTATTTCAGACGTTCTGTGATAAGAACAAACATCTACAGAAAACAGGATCAATAATTAGAGATGGAATGTATTTCAGACGTTCTGTGATAAGAACAAACATCTACAGAGAACAGGATCAATAATTAGAGATGGAATGTATTTCAGACGTTCTTTTGATAAGAACAAACATCTACAGAAAACAGGATCAATAATTAGAGATGGAATGTATTTCAGACGTTCTGTGATAAGAACAAACATCTACAGAAAACAGGATCAATAATTAGAGATGGAATGTATTTCAGACGTTCTGTGATAAGAACAAACATCTACAGAAAACAGGATCAATAATTAGAGATGGAATGTATTTCAGACGTTCTGTGATAAGAACAAACATCTACAGAAAACAGGATCAATAATTAGAGATGGAATGTATTTCAGACGTTCTGTGATAAGAACAAACATCTACAGAAAACAGGATCAATAATTAGAGATGGAATGTATTTCAGACGTTCTGTGATAAGAACAAACATCTACAGAAAACAGGATCAATAATTAGAGATGGAATGTATTTCAGACGTTCTGTGATAAGAACAAACATCTACAGAAAACAGGATCAATAATTAGAGATGGAATGTATTTCAGACGTTCTGTGATAAGAACAAACATCTACAGAAAACAGGATCAATAATTAGAGATGGAATGTATTTCAGACGTTCTGTGATAAGAGCAAACATCTACAAAAATTGAGCATTTTTTTATTTTTTGCCATTCTCTTCATGCTGGCACGTTTGCATATGATGTTTATGAAGGCTTCCAATCCAAGCAAGAGACTGTTGCTGTGGCCATCGACTTGGAGGATGCTTATAACAAGGTGAATTGTTCAATAATGGTGCGCTCTTTGATTAAATGTGAAGTTAATCCTTGGCTGGTGAACTGGATAGCTGCTTCTTTAATGGAGAGAACCGTTGCACTCCGTTTGGAACATGGACATCGGATCCTGCACGTATATGCCCGGGATTACCCCAGTGTTCTCCTCTATCACCCGTGTTGTTTAATATTTACACAGCAAATGTAGCTAAAATTCAGCCAACCGGATTGGGTCGGACATTGACATTTGCAGATGATATCTTAATATATATGACTGGGTCAGATAGACGAGAGATTGTTGACGACATTCAGAAAACATTGCGTACCATCTCGGGTTGGTGTAGAGAGTCTCGCTCTCAGGTCAATCCTGAAAAGCGTGTATGTTGTGGTGCTCGTTGAATAATCACATCGTCAAGGCTGACCTACCCTGTGTAATCTTTGATGAACATACCATCGAGCACAGAGACAGGCTGCGCTATCTTGGAATAACCTTTGATCGTAGTCTATCTTTCAAACACCATATTGAACAGACGATACAACGGTGCAAGCGTGGTCTTGCGGCTATCAAAGTTATGGTGGCCGCACACCTTGAGCAGAGACTACTTGCCATTTTGTTCGATCGACTGGTAATGTCAGTGGTAGATTACGGACTCGGAATTCTTACGATATCAAGATCACAATGTGAACGTCTCGAGCGGGTTCAGAATGAAGGTATGCGTATAGTTCTGGGCTGCACTAGAGATACCCCATTGTGAAGATGAGATATATGCTTGGCCTTCTGTCACTACGCTCCCGTCATGCAATCGCCCAAACCAAGGCATATGTGCGGGTTACTTCGGATAGGAGACACCCACTACACAAGAACACTAATGATGTTAAGGGCACGAGAATCAAGAGTGGCATGTCGTGGATGGCCCAGGCTGAGAGAACAATTGGCCAGGTGACTACGGTTGCAACGTACCAAAAGGAAGAATGGATCCCAACAGATGGTAGCATGATGAACTATCTCAACGTTATCATTACTCTTGGAAGAGAATGTAGGGATTGGGGCAACATGAAAGCTGATATCGCAGTTAAGCAGCTGATAGAAGATAATGCAAGGGATGATGATGTTGTTGTATATACCGATGGGTCGGTTCAACGTGGTGAGAAATCGGCTGGGGTTTCTTTGCTAATGCGCATGGTAGGTTGTTGCAGAGCGAAGTGGGGCATACAGGACAACTACTTCTAGTATGAGGATGGAGGTTGAGGCCGTTACTGCTGTCCTCCTTTGGATTTCTGGGACTTCATTTACTGGGGCAGTTGTTGTATCTGATTCTCAGTCGATGCTTCACAAGATCCAGAAGGGCAGGTTTCGGTATAGTGGATGTCGTCTATAGAAGTTTCTAACCTCCAGCGGCTAACGTGATATACTGTCCTGGGCATGCGGGTGTTTACGGTAATGAGAGAGCGGACAGGCTTGCATCAACAGCATCGATTGTTGGGGAGTTGAAGATGGATAGGGGGGATATTCTTCGGTCTCTTCGCGACTCTCTGTTGGATCATTAATCCTCTCCGCTCCTCGTGGAGCATAGGGCCTCAACAGTTGTTCGCCACTCTTCTCGGTCTCTGGCTGTTCTTTTTATGTTCTCCCAGGTCAATTGAGCACTCTTCAGCTCCTCAGTAAGACCTCGTCTCCAAGTCTGCTTAGGGCGTCCTCTTTTTCGTTTTCCTGCGGGTTACACTCGAGCACCTGTCTAGTGACACTCGACTGTGTCTTCCGCAAGGTATGGCCTATCCATCGCCATCTTCTCCTCTTGACCTGTGTCATCATAGGTTCCTGCCCTGTTCTTATCCTCAGATCCGTGTTTGTAACTCTATCATACCATCTCAATCTGAGAATCCGCCGCAAACATCCGTTGACAAAGGTCTGGATCTTATTTGTATTTGCCTAGTGACTCGCCAAGTTTCCGAGCCATACAGCAACACCGACTTCACATTTGAGCTGAAAATCCTGAGCTTTGTTTTCGTGGAGATGGCAGCGGACTTCCCCACCATGTGCAGGATCGCAAGGCCTGTCGGGCCTTCCTAATCCTAGCATTAATGTCCTCATCTGTACCTCCTGATCTGCTGATCTTACTTCCAAGGTAGACAAATTCATCCACATCTTCTATGTCCCTTCCTTCAATCAGTATTGGATCTTGCTGTATGTTGTTGCTACGCATTACTTTAGTCTTCTCTTGACTGATTTTAAGGCCGACTCGTTGTGTCGTTTGTGCCAGAGCATCCATTTTTTCCTGCATGTCTTGTAGTCTATGCGAAAGCAAGACGAGATCGTCCGCAAAATCCAGGTCTTCTAGCTTTGACATAAGTGTCCACTGTATGCCTTTTCCAGACCTGGCGTAGGCTGTGCGTGTGACCCAATCAAGTAGCACCAAGAAGAGGAGGGGGACAGCAGGCATCCCTGTCTAACACCAGTAGTGACCAGGAACTCCTCTGACAGTCTTCCATCATGAATAACCTGGCAGGCAAACCCCTCATACAGCTGCCTGATGATGTCGACAGTCTTCTCCGGCACCCATAGTTTCTTAGGATCCCCCACATTGATTTCCTATCTATGCTGTCAAATGCCTTCTCAAAATCAACAAAGCACACGTAGAGCGGAGCCTGCCACTCCATTGTTTGTTCCACTATGATTCTTAAGGTGGCTATCTGGTCATTGCAAGATCTATCTTTCCGGAATCCCGCCTGTTCGTCCCTAAGCCTCTGGTCTATAGCGTCTTTCATCCTGTCCAGAATAACCCTAGTGAGGACTTTGCTGGGAATGGAGAGCAGCATGATCCCTCTCCACTTGTCACAGTTTGACAAATTGCCATTCTTTGGCAGTTTCACGAGGAGGCCTTTCTTCCAATCTGCTGGTATCTCCTCCCTGTCCCACATCAAGTTGAACAATATGTGGAGTTGGTTTACCATCTCTTCTCCTCCCTCCCTCAGAGCTTCCACTGGGATATTATCAACTCCTGCCGCCTTGCCCTTTCTCAAGTTTTCAAGGCATTGCGGATTTCCTGTTTGTGATCTCCCTACGTTTATGCCCAGCGGTCTCCTTGCCCTAAATCTAGTGGGTTTAGTGGGGAGGTCTATTTAACACTTCCTGGAAATGCTCTTTCCAGCGCCCCAGTTGTTCATCAATTTTAGTCAAACGTTTTCCAGTCTTATCTCTCACTGGCCTGCTCTGATTATTTTTCCTCCCACTCAACAATCTGGTTGTCTCATAGAGAGCCTTGAGGTCACCTTTGCCAGCTGCTGTCTCTGCCTCTTCTGCTATCTCATTTATGAATGCTCTTTTGTCATTTCTCAGCTGTCTTTTTACCTCTCTAGCCATCTCGTTATATCTAGTTGCTGCCGCCTGTTTTTGTTGTCTTGTTCGTGACTGGTTTACTTCTTGTTTCAGCTTCTTCCTCTCCTCCACCCTCTGCCATGTTTCGTCCGTGATCCAGGGTTTCCTGATTGATGATGGTCTCCCAAGTATTTCTTCACAGGCTCTAACCGTCGCCTGCTTTAAGGTGTTCCACCTACTCTCCACTGTACCTTCCTCTTCCGTTGTCTGTAGTGCCTCGAAACGGTTCTTTAGAGCAATCTGGAAGACTTCCTTTGTGGCCTGCGATTGGAGTTTCTTGACATCAAACTTGATTCGTGTACTTTGTTGTTTCTTCTTTGCCGATAGTTTCATTTTTAATTTTACAGTTACCAGATGGTGATCACATCCTATGTCTGCTCCTCTCTTCACTCTAACATCTTGTAGTGATGCTCTCCATCGTTGGCGAATTGCCACATGGTCGATCTGGTTTTCCGTCCGATGGTCTGGCTAGATCCATGTTGCCTTATGGCATCTTCGATGCGGAAAGAGTGTACCCCAATGACAAGCTCATTGGAGGCACAGAAGTCTGCAAATATCTCACCATTTTCGTTCATGCTTCCAAGACCATTTACTCCCATCTCTTTTTCCCTGCCAGTGTTTTCGTTGCCCACCTTGGCATTTAAATCCCCCCATAAGAATCATCATGTCGTGCTTTGGTACTTTGTCCACAGTTGCCTGTAGTTGTGCATAGAAATGGTCTTTTCCACCTCCTCTGTATCGTTCGTCGGTGCATACACATAATTATGTAGGTCTTCTGGAACTTAGATACGAACCTTGCACTAATAATGCGGTCCGACACTGGTTCCCATTCCATCAGACTTTTGCTTGCTTCCTTGGTCAGCATCAAGGCCACCCGGCTTCCGGAGGATCATCTTCATTTTCTTTGCCCGAATGGAGCAGCGTTTCTCCCGTCTGAAGTCTTGTTTCAAAAGCATTCCCCCTTGTTTCACACATTCCCAGCAACGTAAGCTTGTACCGATGCATCTCCTTCACCACTTGTGCACATCTGCCTGTCTCTAGCAGTGTCCTTACATTCCACATCCCTACAAGGGTGGACTTCTTCTGTGTAATCAACCTGGGTGCTTCTATCTTTGTTGTCTGCGGCCGAAAAGGGTCGTCAGCACATCAGCTTCCTTGCGGGTTTGGCTGCTGCGCGTCATCTGTCTCCTGCATGGAGCCCTAGTCCTTCAGACTCGAGTTAGTTTTGAACAATTTGTTTTTGGTTTCTGTAACTACTGTTTTTTAAAAATGGATGGGTAGTTAGCCCATCGCACAACCCCAACCTGGAGGACCAGGAGACCACATTTAGTCTGCCCTCTCTCCTTCGACCTTCCCGGCTTGGTTAACCCTGCCGGCATAGCTCTCCCGGTCCCGGAGGTACGCAACCCCCACCACTACAAGGTAATGGCCTCATGGAGGAGTCTCTGTTGGATGAGGACACTAAAATCGATGTTGAATCGATCAAACGATTTAAGCAGTTTGGAGTTACCCGTTGTTCAAGTCGAACTGGATGCCTGAGAGGCAGAGTGAGGCGTGTGTTTAATCAGCGAGCCACAGGAACCATCAGTATGCATACTCTTCGATATCTGTTATGGGAGACCCGAGCACCTATGGGTCTGCACGGAGTGCAATGACGTCAGTTTAGTAACCAATAACCAATAACCAGCCATTCTCTGCTTTTTTTGCTGTTAGGCGAAGTAGGTTTCATGGAAACTGATGATCAGTTTCTAGATAATGCACGCTCAGTCGCTTGATATGCTGTGGTATTGTGGAGTTTTAAGATGTCTGTAACTCAATCACTCCATATTTTTCTTGGTCTGCCACTTCCTCTTGATGATTCCATTTTCAGGTGGTACGTTCTTGCAACTTGTGTATTCGGGTTCATTCTCACCATGTGACCAAACTATCTGTTTCTGTTTTTCAATGAATCAACAGGTGCTGTTTCGACTGTTCTTCTAATTTCCTCCTTACTTATGTGGTCTCTTCTTGTTTTATTTACTGCTTGCCTCAACCATCTTATTTCAGTGGTGGTAATGTTTCTTTATTGTTTTTTTTGTCAGTGCCCATGTTTTGCACTGGTAGCACAGTGTTGGTATTAAAACTGCGTTTATAATATGTCTTTTAGTCTCTACTGGAACTTCTGGGTGTGTCAAGAAAAATCAAGCATCAATGAACCATAAATGAACGCACAGAATCAAGCATCAATGAAGCTACTTGATGTCAAATGATCCTGACTAAATAGAAGACAATCATTTGGTTTCAGTGTGGTTTAAGACTTCTTCTGAGATTTCGCTTGTGGAGGTATAATGCCTTCTTCTCGCTTTTAAAAGCACTCGGATCGTTTTATGTTTGAAGCGATAAGACTATTTTTCCAATGATTCCTGATCTTATTGTAGATCTTCTTCAGCGATCTCTGGTCATGTACTTAATTTACTGTGTACACAAAGTTGGGCAGTTAGCTTCAGGTCTGTCAGGTTTCCCAAAGTTAGTTTTCAGGTTGATTGGGTGTGGCCACATGTTTCTTCTCAGCTCACACAACAGAGAACAATTTTGTAGGACATGCTCAGTGTCTGTTTCGTCTGCTGACACTGGCATCAAAATGTTCGCTTATTTCTACTCTATGTAAGTGTATGTTGAGTTTGCATTGTACGGTACATAGGAGAAACGTAACTACTTAGTATATTCAGCTGGGGTCTTTAAAATGTTTTCCATAATCATATCCATCGTTTGTCTTCCAGCCCACTGCAGATTCTCTCTTTATGATAGTTTTTACATATTGAAACGAGAGTTGTTGATAAACTTACTATTTGGCACTACCTTCCTTAGCCAAGACATCTGCTCTCTCACTGTTTTCAGTGTCCCGGTGAGATGAGATCCACTGCATGAGAATTTGAGAGCTGAGCAAGTTCTAGGTAGATGAGATTTAATTCTGGCAGAGAAAGGCGATAAAACATAGATTCTGTGTTAAATTTGAGTACTAAAATGAACCGTGGCAACTTAAAATCGATAAGAGTATGTTGGAAATCCACTGCTCTAAAAACTTGAATTGAAAAGTTCGTACACTGTCGCGGAGATCTTACTGTACAAGTAAGAGACTGAAGCACACATAATAAAACATAGTTGTAAATGTTGAATATTTAATTTTTACGACAGACGTTTCAATAGAGCTCGGTTCCTCTCAGCAGACACGGCCCACTACCTACTAAATTCATGGTACAAAGTACGAACTCAGTATGGTTAGCTAAACTTCAAGAGATCTCCTAAAATATGCACTCGTAAACCGAACGGTCCAGATTCAAACTCACTAGCTTGAGCACGCAAGGAAAGTGTTTGACCTCTTCACCTCGGAGACCAATGAAGAGTAATAGTATAAGTAAGCATTCCATAAATTTGCCTTCTGGCACCGTATTCTTAGATTTTTGTAAAAACGACACTTTTTTTTAGAAATATTCTCCATGTACTTTCTATTACACTGGAAAATACCAACGGCAGTGAAGAACTCGTAGTACCGACGTGGAGCCGGTGTAATTATGAAGTTAGTGATGATTTTTGTAAAACAGTTTTTAATCTAATAATGAATTATGCTCTGGCAGCGGCTTTCCAGTCTGCTCTTGTCGATTTTAAACTTCTACGGTTTCTGATAAATCCTTACGAATATCGACCTCATGTTTTTCGCTCGTCTGCGATAGGGCTAGAACTCGATACCACCTGAGTTGATATCTAACATTTCTGAAAAACATATCCTGATCGTACAACGAGGGTAACAAACCGAGTATCTTTGAAACACAAGACAAACACTATATCACTACGAAACATATACTCTGAAAATATAAGATATTTCAACTGTGGTACCTAATTGCTTAGTTTTCATTGCGATTTCTGTGAATTGTTTATATTAACCTGCTGATGTTTACATATTTTTCAGTGTTGACATATTTTTCAGTAACTTTGGAAATAGTATAATTTTGGTTTATGGATCGTTGTGGGGATAGACTGATGATTAAGGCATATTTGCCTTGACTGTCGTTACATAGTGTGCACGTTGTGCAGTTTCTTTTTAATTACTTAGTAAAGAAAAGTCCTGACCTTAGCTGATATTGAGCACATTCCTGTCGGTTTGCTACACATCTACTTACAGTACACATATCCCTTCACATTCTTTCAATTACATTCTCTAGGTTTTGTGTAATGTCCCGTATTCGTCTTCCGTCTTCACTCTATGTTTTGTTGCCTTTGCAATAGTGTCTGGGACATTATACAAACATATCCAAGCAAGAACGAACGCACAGCAAGGGATGTAATCACAAATCTTAAATGTTAATTGTATAGTACATGTGGTTATATCCCTTTCTAATGCATATTTTATAGTTGACATAAGACATTAACAATGGATCTCACTGCAACCTTTCTGATTCCTTTCTACATATGGTATATATATATCAGTTCATGGTAAATCAATAAACATTGAACAAGTATTAAGGTTCTCCGTGAAAAGACTATTTATGAAACTCAGAATTCGAACCGCAACCTTACGTCTTACTGCACACATTGCAAGGCCATGCAGACGAGAGTTTTTCAGAGTACAACCAGCAAGTTCTCCTTGTACTCTAAGAAACGCTTGTCTGCAGGTAATATAATAATTAATCAATAGGTGGTATAATAATTAAGGTTGTGGTTCAAATCCTGCGGTTCGAAAAATCTGCCACAAACTTTGCTTTCTGTTTGGAATTTAGAATGCACTTTTTAAATTGTTGCTCTGTAGTCATTTTGTTTGTACCACATTAGCTTTCACAAGTTCATTTATTCAGCTTTATGAATAGCTGATACCTAGGTCTGTTGTACCTTTACGAAGTCTGAATTTACTATCTATTTAGTTGATCGTATTTTATCATCGTATTTTATCAACCAGGAAGCACAGCTATCCATTTACCTTTGTCCCTTATCCAACAAACCTCACCAACATATCATATTCTAGTGGTTCTCAAACTTTGTGAAGTCGTGACACACTTGAAGTCCTACAAAAAATATTAGGCGCACTATACACGAAAACTTAAATTCTGCTTATGAGAAGCATGGGTCTGATGTGTATTGTCGATTTTTTATCCTGGTGCCAGCTGGTAGACCCTTTGAGAACCACTGTCATTTGCTATCCGTTAAAATTAGTTACATGTGATATTAGAATTACAACCGACTTTCGGTTTAGACTCACAGTTAATAACAACATAGCAAGCATTTTCAGAACTACGAGTGTGATTTATCTACACGAGAGCAACACAGAAACATCGTGTTCAACTAGTCGAGAGTTGTTTAGAATTTTCATGAACAATGAAATAAAAGTTAACAAAAAAAAAACTTAGCAGAAATAACGTATATTGACACAAGCAGAGCCCATTTATATTCAGTCTCGTTCAGCTCGGGCAAAGCACCAGCGGTAGAGCACCTGTACCTTACATCTAACTAGTCATCAAAGAATGAAGTGGTTTGACAACTTATTAAGAATGCATCCAAACTCCACAGTATACAGTATTCTACAACAGAACATCAGGAGAGAATGCGAGAGGAAAACCACGAAAAAGATGGTGGCATAGCAGAATCATGTCACAGAGCAAAATAACAATCACCCAAGCCACCAGAACAGCGCAAGCTAGAAACAGAAAACCAGGACACTGAGCAACAACCCGTTAGTAGTGTGACGACAAAATAAGTCCTGCAACTCAGATATTACTGGTACCCTCTTCAACTGAGTTGCAGGCGAATTGATATTAACGGTTGTTGAATCTTTTGATGGCGCCGAAATTGATCGAACTGAATTGATTGAACTGAAATGATCGCAACTGATTGATTGAACTGAAATTAAACTCACTCCACTAAAATAATAATTAAAATGTGTTCGAATTTCAGAAGAAAAAAAACACCCAGACTGTCAAATTGTATTTATAATACCAAGTATCAAAAGTTTATTAAATGATATAAAAAAACATGTAAATCTTCAACAAATGCTTAGACAAAGTCCAGTTTCTTTTATATAAAGTAACATTAGACCTGAGGTTTATTCGTTCGCCATTCTTGTTTAACATTGCAAGAATGGCTGATGAGACAGTATAACTTGGAGTAAGAGTATGTTAGACAGTAACAGTAACTAACAGATTAGACAGTAACAGTATCTTATAGATTAAACAGTAACAGTATCCTGAGAGCGTTATTATACACCAGTGAATGCCGAAAAGTGAAACCCAACATCTTAACAAGATGCAGAGATTCGAAAATAAATATTTAAATAGAATCTTGCAAATGATCTGTCCAAACACCACCACAAATTAAGAGTTTTCAAAACAAAACACACTCCAAATGAAACATGAAGCAGAACAATGGAAAGAGAGTTGAAAGATTGTTTCTTCACATGGGAAACAATTGATAAAAAAGTGACACAACGACAACGATGGAAATCTCTTGTGAAAGGTTTTTTTGTCTCATACGAGACACCAAGACGATATAGATAAAACATTAAGTCCAAATAATACTTTTAGTTTCAGATATGGGATATTTGTTTTTCTTGTCTACAGGTCTAGTGAAAGTGATGGTAGCATAAGTGTAGCCAAGACTGGAGGTCAAAATTTCCTTCCGGATCATCATTGTGTCCAACATCTTCAGAATGTTATCACAGATATTACGGTTGTCAATATGAGAACAATCATCAAATCTGTTTAAGGTAACATACTTCCTAGTTGGCTTCAAGTTCTTGTTTTGTAAAAAACTAAAATCTCGTCGCATTCGACCAAGAAATGGAGGATAGTCTTTCATGGGACAATCTTTATATTCATGGCTAAGAGTATCACACATGATTTCACATTCCTGACACTCGCATTCACAACTGTACATTTTCAGTTGTTGTTTGAAAGTATTAGACGGGCTTACTTCAATATCTATTTTGATTTCGCTCGGTGGAACACTCATAGTTTCAATGGACATTTTCGAAATTTCGTTTTCCATTTGAGAATGTTGAATATCATCTAGATTGTCATTAATAATTGATTGATTCTGATTTTTATTGAAACCTATATCTTTCCTACATGTCTCTTTGTATACTTTATCATACCAATTATTTGAAGGAAACACTTCTTTCTCCTCATAATTATCATGTATGCTCTTATCTGAAATAGAAGAATTATTTTCTGTTTCTATTGTCAATTTTGTGTCATCTTCTGTTATTTTATTGTTCACGCTCACATTCTTTAATCCGTCGAACCATTTTTGATTACTTTCAGCATCTTGAGTCTTATTATTGGTTACGTAATGCGCCCTATGTGTCAATGGTGGAAATAAAACGGCTTTCCGATATTTTCTATGACATCTAGCAGAATGTTGCAGTCTGGCTTTCTGTATTAGAGGAAATATAACTGACTTTGATTTATCTGTCTTCGAATATTGAGTTTCAACTTGATTTTTGTCTTGTATATTGTTTTTATTTGAATTATTTGATATCTTTTTTCCACGAAATTTGATGTCTCCCTGCGATCCGAATACAGAAGTATTCGAAGGACTTGAGTTATTTTGTTTTTATTTTTGGTAGGTTTAATCTTAGTGTCAATGACAGACTCAATTTTTGGTTCTACATGCTTTGGTTCATGTACGATCGACAGATTTCTGATAATACCAGTTTCTAACTGGTTAGTTAGTGCGCTGTCCATTTCAATTTCTTCTTGATCACGTGCATACTTATCCCATGCATCTTTGGAAACTCTTAGTTTCTTTGTCTTCATTTTTTTCTGAATCCATGGACTGTAGCTTTTCTACGATCACTTTCTTTCTCAGCAGCAAGATGCTTAAACCTATCACGTATATCGAATGGTACTTTTTCCTGGAGCTCTTGATAAATACATTTTTCTTTTTCAGCACACGTTTTCAGTCTAAGCTGTTTAGCTTTGTGCAACTTTTTTTCTACGCTAATATTGTTGCCGTTTTGAGGAGTATACAAACCTGTTATGTACATTTGGTTTCTTGTGAGATTTAACCTTTTATACACTGACTCCTCCTCATCGCTTAAAATTTCAGTGGGTGATTTAACTATAACAAACGACCCTTCAGAAGTACTGTTGGACATGACACCAATACCGTCCAGCAAACCGGGAAAAATAGAGACTTTGGACTCTGTATCAAATGTAAACATCTCCATTGCAATTTCTGAAGTTGTTAATCCTGCATTTTGTGATTCAGGCAAAACCACTTTGCTAACAGAAACCATGATTTTTTTCACTGGTATGTTACGTACACCATTTGTAACAGAAACTTTAGAAATATTTTTTTCTGTTCGATCGACAAAATTGTCAGGGATAAGGAAAGGATCATCGGCAATATACTCAATTTTATCTGAAATCGAATGTGATTTATCTTGCGGTTGTGTTGGCATGGAGATATCTTTAGTAACGGACTCTTTGGCTTTGAGTACTTGCAGCTCAGCTGTTAATTTTGCTATGGTCGCCTGAGTGTCTATATCCTCGCTGGCTGGTAGTCGAATATAATTTATTTTATGCTCATTAAGAGCGAATGGACGACGGTTGATTTCACGTTGTATAGGCTGTGGAGGATTGAGAGCTGCGGATTTACCTGTATCTTGTATAATGTAGGGAATATTTGACAAGTCTACTTTGTCAAAGAACATAATTTCGACGTTCATCGTTTCGTAAACAAACTGTGAAATACATATACAAAAATGTGTTTCTTTTGTGAAATAAGGAACGACAATAATAAAACAAATATATATCAATAGTAGACTTAGCAAATAACTAAGCACAGAACAATGAATGACATAAGAAATGAAAAGAGATGGTCAATAGTAGACTTAGCAAATAACTAAGCACAGAACAATGAATGACATAAGAAATGAAAAGAGATGGAAATGACTTGGTCGTGTATGCAGACAAATACAGTTATACCAGCGAAAACAACTTTCACAAACACAACAGTGGGGACAAAAGGGAGAGAGGCAGACAATAAACTACATGGAGACGAATGATGGAAGTAGAACTGTCAGCAAAATAACTTTGTCCTAGAATATAATAATGTTATAGACGTTCATAGCAAGTAATGATGACAACAGTCTCATACGTGGGCTGCGGCACCTCTCTGGTGTGTTCGGAGGTGACTGTAGAGTCCAGTCCTAGAACACAACACCTTACCACAGGTGGGGCATACATGATCAAGGTTAGACATGTGGGTGTTGTGTGTTCTGTCTTTCTGCGCAGCTCGTTTTCTCTGTCCTCAACAGTACGATGATTCTCAGCAACGCGGTTCCTCTTGTGTTGTTACAGTGTCACATTTTGCGATCTTGCGCAAGGGATTCCTAGCACTCGGTGTCTATATCGAAACATTTCAGAGACACTTTAAGAGCGTCTTTAAAGCGTTTTGTTTCTGTCACCAGCAGAACGTCTGCCCCCTTCAAGTTCGCATACATCAACTGTTTTGGGATGCGTTTATCAGACATCCGGAGCAACCTGGGCCTTCTGCAAAAGGGTGTTGACGCTTGGATCTTTGCTCTTGTGGAGGACTTCGCTATCTGGAACTTTGTCCTGCCAGTTTATTTTCAGTAGTCTGCGTGAACAGCTTGTGTGAAAGTGGTTTAGTTTTTTGCTGTCTGCTATACACTGTCCTCCGTAGAATACTGCAACGAAGATAGTAGTGGACAAGAGAGTCTGAAAATCGCTTAATGAAACATCATGAACATCCTGGCATGAAGAGGTTAAAGTAAGTAAAATAAACAACAATTAAGTAAGTAATATGGTTGTTTTATAGATTGGTTATGACTGTAAATAAAATAATGATAAGAGCTGCAGATAATAAGACTGTCTTTTGTGTTCTTCTTCTAGATTTTTCATTTTCAGCCAAAATACAGAATTTATATTTTTGTTTAAACAGCCTCCATTACAGCAGTTGGAAGGTTTTCTTTGTATTGGGGTTAGGCTCTCTAGACAATTTTAGATTTAGTTAAAAACATCGATTTTTCAAAGTGTTTAGTTCTATAAAGCACAACATTCGTTATATCGATTACACATAAAATTATGTTGTTTTGTTTGCGTATTAGTTAGTTTATTCCTTTCGGCCAAAGGCGGCACATAGGCAGAGGTTTTAGATCTCCATGTGATACGGTTCTTTGCTAGCAGTTGGAGATCTTGTATGGTTTTACATCCCAATAGTTTACTTTCTTGTTGGATGGTTCTTCGAAGAGTGGTCTTTGGTCTTCCACGTTTTCCTTTCCCAATTGGTGACCACATAAGGACTTGTCGATTTAGTCTCTTTTCGTCTGCTCTAAAAACATGACCTCAATATTTCCACCTTCGTTTCCTTATAATGTTTGATACGGGTTGTTGGTGTGTTCTATCTCTCACTGTGTTGTTAGAAACGAAATCACTCCATTTTACTTTTAATAATTTTCGTAGACATTTATTCTCAAAGCTGTCCAGTTTCTTATCAATTTTCTTTGTTGATTTCCAACTTTCACAACCGTAGGTCAGTACAGGAATCACACATGACCTAAATAATTTAACTTTTGTGCATATACTAGGTCTTGAGATTGCCAGATATTCGTTAATTTAGTGAAGGCACTAGCTGCTATAGCAATACGAGAGTTTATTTCTTTATTAGCATTACAATATTAATTCGAAACTCACAATTCCAACCTTTTTTCTCACAGCATGCTTGCAGCGGCAAGAGTCAATGTTGGCAAAATTATGAATAGAATTATAAACTGCTGATGGCTTAAGGAAGACTGTTCAAACTTCTCGCACTTTGCTGAACTAAAAGTCAGTAAATTTCTTGATAGCTCAAAATTGAGAAGAGTAGGCTGGAAAGCCGCTGCCAGGCATCGATTCATTAGAAAAGGTTTTTTTAAATTCTTAAAAATATCTTAACCATCTTCAAAATTTCATCGCGGACACTTGACCGGTGCTATGAAATTCGGGCACTGCAGCTGAGATCTTCCTGTGTAAGAAACAGATCGGAACACACATGGTTACTCACCGAAGTGCAATGATGATGGTCATATCAATCATTCAATCAATCAATCAGTCCCATCATATTGGTTAAAAGTGAATATCATCAGTGCTGACTCTGTCACTTAATGCATACATATGTTCATAACTATACAATTGATAGCAAATAATGCAAGTGATGATGTTTTTGTTTATACTGATGTGTTTATCCTAGAAAGAAAAATCAGGCTGGGGATGCTTGACTTGCATGAATGATAGAGTTGGGTGCAGAGCGATTCGTAGCATACAGGATAAATACTTCCAGTATAAAGATGGAGGTTAAGACCGATACTGATGCCCTCCAGTGGCTCTCTGTGACTCTGTTTACGTGGACCGTTTTTGTATTCGACTCTCAGTCGATGCTTTAGAATATTCAAAATTGCAAATTGCAATATATGTGGATATCATCACGTGACGCTTTTAACCTGTCGATATTTTCACGTGCATCTACTTTCCAAGCATGCGCATAGGATTGCACATACTGCAATAAGAGAGTAGACTGTGTTGCATCCACAGCATTGATAAGGAGGATAGTTGAGCATGGATAAGGAGGATATTCTTTCGTCTTTTCACAAACGTCTGTTGGATGAGGAGACTAAAATTAATCTTTAATCTATCTAGCAATTTAATGAGTTTTAAGTTACCCGTTGTGCAAGTAGAACTCGATGCCAAAAGTGCAGAGTAAGGAGTTTGTTTAACTAGCAAGCCACAGGAACCATAGGTATGCAAACTTTGACATCTGTTGGGAAGGGGGTGAAGACATGAGTACTTATGGGTCTACACAGAAAGCTAGTTAACTACTGGATTCTCCGAAAGGAGTTAATTCTTATTTTTCATGTTTGTTGGCCTACACGCTCTGATATAACCAATAAAAGGTTCGTCTTAGGTTGAAAGGGCGTGCCTCGGCTTAAAGAGGCTTTAATCCCTTACTAAACAAACAACATAATTAAACATAACTATAATCGATCAAATTCTAACCTCTTTGTTAGGTTCATACGGTTTAGGTAATAGTTTAATCTTAGCGTTTTTCTGTATCATCTCGTCAGTAGATATATCTTCAGCTCCTAAATGGGATATATTCTCCGCAGTTTTGGATTGGATTCTGTTATTAAGATTAGCGTATACAACTTTGCCGTTTAACATATTGTCTCTCTCCAGGCTGTACAATGCTGTCAGAAGCAGGTCAAGAAATTCTCCACCAATCACTCGAAGAGAAACAGATCCACCCCACTTGTTTGAAAACAGATATTCAAAGAACTCAGCTGTGGATTCGACATAAATGTAAATAGTGTTAGAAACGTGATATGAATGTATACGAATAGATATATAATAATAATTGATTGGTTGATTGATTGACAGGACCATCATCATTGCACTTCGGTGAGTAACCATGTGTGCTCTGATCTCTTTCTTACACAATAAGATCTCAGCTGCAGTGTGCGAGCTCTGTAGCACCGGTGACGGTCACCGATGTAATTTTGAAGATGGTGAAGATATTCTGTAAGAAGTTTATTTTTATTTATTTTCTAATGTATTTTGTCCGGACAGCGCTTTTTTAGCCTGCTCTTCTCGATTTTGTAACTGCCAACGGTTCTTTTACGAGCTCAAATTGAATACGGGACCTATGTTATATAGTACTTCTCCGATATGACTAGAAACTTGATCTCGCCTACACTGAAATCGGGGATCTCTGGAAAATATTCAGATGGCTCCACGAGGAGCGAGCCAGTACATTTGGCACGAGAGGCAAAAACCTAACCTCTACGCCACAGTGACCCATATATGTATAATAACAATAATAATAATAACAATAATAATAATAATAACAATAATAATAATAATAATAATAATAATAACAATAATAATAAAGCTAATGGCATATTTGGGTTGTAGGGTGTTACGGTAATATTGATTTATGTTTCTTCAAAGATCTCTTTCCTCTGTGAGATGAACGACCTTATCTGGATAATACGTGATGTTATCAACCTATGCATTTCTTTGTCTACCTTTTCTTCAACCATCCTCGACCGTTCTCCGAAGAATTATTTATGAGAGGAAGAATTATTGATGAGAGGAAGAATTATTGATGCGAGGAAGACACATATGTTCACATGTCCGAATCATGCGAACTGATCATCCTTCAAGACCAGCAAAAGAGAAGCGCTTACTACTGACTGACCTACCAGAGTAGTTATGTTATTCCTAACAAATTTATTTTTGTTTTTTTGTAAAACAGTCGCTATTGCCTGTAATACCGCTTTTTGGGCGGTGTCGGACAGGAGGGACGTGCACCTGTGGAATTTAATGACCACATGGCTAGTGCAGTCGCAGTGAAACTGTCCACGTTAAGATGTTTTCTTTATGCTCTCGACAGAAAAAACTCAGTGGTCTTACCGTGGTTTGAAACTGGGTCTCCCACATGTGAGCCGTGCTCTAATCTGTTCAGCCAGACGCTCCATGCTTGCTTATTTTGTAAGAGATCCGAAATATCTCTCTAAAACGTTTATATTTAAAAGCTAAAATTCTTCTCTTTATGTCTTTATTGATTGTACACCTCTTATGTCCATGTAGAAGAATCAATAGAATATTTGAATACATTTTTGGGTAAACACCCCAAAAATTAGGTCATAAAAACTTTTTTGGGGGAGGGGGAGGTGTTTTACCCAAAACTTTATTTAACATGTAATATTTAATATCCTAAAAAGCTTGTGTAATATTTTAAATATTACAATTGCTCTTAAGTGAAAACATAATTCATTTACTTTGATTAGATTCGGAATCTTAGAGATTTAAAATTTTGTATTTGTTGGCCATTTTGTATTGTTTCGATGGCAACGCTTTGACATTGTTTTGTGCACTAACCTTTTCCTACTCTTTTAAATCATAATCTCTCAAAATTGTTATACATATTCTACATTAATATGAAAACAACGAAAAAGATTTCTTGGTCCGCACACCCTCCAATCTCCTTCTTGGTCACACACCTCCAATCTCCTTATATCTATTTATACAAACTCCCAAACAAATTTATGACACATAGATATATTTGTCTTCTCCTTCTTCTCTTCCACCATTTACTTCTTTATAGAAGTGTTGGGGTGAGGGTATAGTGATCTTGTGTGTTCTTGTTCTAATGGACTTTGTAAGCTGTTATTCATTTTCTTAAGTCTGTTATTGATGCAGTAGTTCTGTCTTTTGTCTGGTCTTCCTTTTGCTCTATACTCGTTATACTTTTTTTTCTGTGTGGCTCTCTGTGGTCAGCGATACAGAGCATTTTTGTCAGGTGTCACAAAATTTAATCTGTTGTTCTTGTATCAATTGCATGGCTGGTTTCACATCCAGTCTTCTTCTCATTTCATATATATATGTACTTGCAATTAAAAGTACTTAAACACACGAACTCGTAAAATATTTCCGAGTATATGTGCGTGCGAGCGAGCGTGCATGCTGGTATATATATATATACATAAGGAGAGATACATAAGGGCACAAGGGAAGATTGCGATAAAACTCCGTATATGTGGCCGAGCACAGACTATGATACTGGGTAAAGCTGTCCGAGCGAAAAACCCAAAGTTACGTTCTAGCGCCTTACGAAACTGCCCTCCCTGAGACAGCCGGCAGGGTACGATTGTTCACGCAATTAACATCACGGAAATATCAGGGTTGGTGATAAACGGCGAGTGCAAAATCAAAAGTTGCGCTGATAGCGCCGAATGAAACGACTCATACAATACGATGTGCAGGGCCCCAGCCCTGGGTTTCCCGGATCAAAGGAAACGACAGAGCCAACGCAAATTGTCTAGTGCCGACCCAGAGCGCCCATAAAACGTCCCAGGACTCTGTTCTCTTCGTAGGGAGCAACTGCTGCCTTGTAGTTTTGGTTGGGGACAACCAAAGGCTTGCGGAGTAAACCGTAAACAAAACTGGACGGTAGGCACACTAAGCAGTCAGTTAACAAAACAGGTATTGCTGGGCAGATGACGCTCATCAGCCCGGGAATGCAGGTCGTCTACGGGTCGCTGCTCTGAAGAAAATAGAAACCTGCTGTCTTGTGGGTTCTGGCTGGTGACAGTCAAAGACTAACGGAGAGCGAACCCAGTAAACGTTGGTTGAAATCGGACACACGGCCGAAAGACAAGAAACTGAGCTCCAATTGGCACTGAAAGTTGTGACGTAGCTACCCATGATAAGGCTGCATGGACCACATTTTTTAAGGAATATGTTTAATAAAGAATATCTAAATTCATGAAAAAATTGGTTCATCAGTCTAGGACGAGATATATATATATATATATATATATATATATATATATATATATATATAAATGCACACAATATGCGTCTAATAGTATCATAAATAAGAATAGGGCAAGCGTTATGAAAAGTGAAGACTTCTTTTTCTTACGTCTGTTCTTGATGCAGAAGTTCTATCTTTTGCATGATCTTCCTTTTGCTATATACTCGTTATACTTTTTTTCTGTGTGACTCTCTGTGGTCGGCGATATCAGAGCATTTTTGTCAGGTGTCCAAAAAATGTAATAAATATGTTGTTCTTGTATGAATTGCATGGCTGGTTTTACATCCAGTCTTCTTCTCATTTCATATATGTACTTGCAATTAAAAGTACTTAAACATACGAACTCGTAAAATATTTCCAGTATGTGTGCATGCGAGCGAGCATGAATGCGGGTATATATATATACATATGTAGTAGGAGATCGTGGTGCGATTGCAGGGCTGGTAGTTGTTACAGGATAGTAGATATTAATTATCTCTGAGTGAAAGATGTTAAGGACATACAAATGCTTTTCTTGTGTTTAGAACATGTTTATTTATTGATGTTTTCTATGTTTACCCCAAACACGTCCATACTGTTCTAGTGTTTATATCGGTCTCCTATGTTGTCACTATCGTCGCTAAGCAGTCCTAACTAATCTACGTCAAACTAGTCTTGTTCTGGTGCTACTATTCTCATCATAGTGCGCAGCTTTGGTGTGCATACCCCTAAGGTGTCTCCTTATACTATAGAGCTTGTTTCTACTATCCTATCTGCTTGTCTAGTATGAGGCACTCTGCCCTGGGGCAATGGCTGTATGCCCCCGGCATAGCCATTCTCTCCAACACATATACATATAAATGCACACAATATACGTCTAATAGTATCATAAAGACGAATACGACAAGCGTTATGAAAGGGGAAGACAAGTAATAAGCACGTACTTCAACAACTAGGAATGTGACACATATAGAAATGCTATATTTTAAAAGATTATGTTAGTTACTACTACGTAACCTGTTATGGTTTTACAAATGACCAATTTTTTCTAGATTGAAAATTAAAAATACATTTTTAGACTTAGTAATCTGTGAGAATTATGAGAATCTTGTGAACATGGCTAAAGAGAAAATGCAACACGATGTCTTACTTGGTGTAAATACCAGAGGCGTTATCTCTTTCATAGCAGTTGGCGGAACGGTGAAATCCTCCAGAATTACTATAGATAATATCGAGGTTTTAGGTTGCTATCTTGGTCCTGTGCTGCTATATTGCTGTCGATTTTTTTTACATTTATGGCGTCCGTTGAGGCTGGTTTCCTCAGATGGTATGCAGGAACATAACTGAATGGTTTTTGCTGTCAGGATACAAGTAACAAATTTTAACAAACTATTGCTGGTTATTTGTTTTTTGGTAACTGAACACAACAATACAAGTGATATTTATGAGACGAACACTTCAGTGTATCAAGAAGAATGAAAATCAGGTATGATACAATCAGGTATGATACAGTCAGGTATGATACAGGTAACTGAACAAAACAATATAATTGATATTTATGAGACGAATACTTCAGTGTATCAAGAAGAATTAAAATCAGGTATGATACAGTCAGGTATGATACAGTCAGGTATGATACAGGTAACTGAATAAAACAATATAATTGATATTTATGAGACGAATACTTCAGTGTATCAAGAAGAATTAAAATCAGGTATGATACAGTCAGGTATGATACAGTCAGGTATGATACAGGTAACTGAATAAAACAATATAATTGATATTTATGAGACGAATACTTCAGTGTATCAAGAAGAATTAAAATCAGGTATGATACAATCAGGTTCTAATAGGGTGTCAAAGAAGTGTCATAATTAATTATTCATAAAGAGCAACAGGCTAAATAGATCTTAGACACTTCGTACAGTATAACACGACTTGAAGTGTCTAATGGGTCTCTCTCTCTCTCTCTCTCTCTTGTGCCTTTTTAACCGAATGGGGCTAAGGCCCTCAACCAACTTACGTTGTCTTCATATCTCTTGCTATCTCCTGTAGCTCCCACCATCTCTTCTTTATATTGTGATCTCTGCCTCCAAATCTCGTCTCCGTGTATAACTTGGTCTTCCTTTCTTTCGCTGTCCATGTTGGTTCCAGGAAAGGTCCCTTCTTGTTATATTCCCCTCGAGTTTTCTCAAAGTGTGTGTGTTATCCAACGCCGTCGTCTTTTATTAACCTCTTGGTTCACTGTACTCGGTCTTGTTTTCTCCAAAAAATTTTCCTTTGTTCCTTATATAAGGGGTCTTCTTCTTCTTCTTCTTTGCGTTCGTTCTTTACGACCAATTTTAATCATTCTTTGTGATATGTTTGATCTTTGCCAAGAACGTGTATACGTTGCACATTGGTTTGGTAGGCCCCTAAACGCATAGACTTCTACACGTTTAGGACACATGCATCCGATTTCAGCCAAAACCTCCTTAGTCGCCTCTTACGACATGCATGGCAGGTAACAGTGGTTCTATTCTTTACACCCCAAATTTGGACCCGGTAACCACTCGGGCGATCTAAGGGGTCTAATGACGACGAATTAACGAGCCATGTTTCCTCTTGTGTATAACAAATGAATAAGAAGTGAATAACAAATATGACTCAATAATTTCTGACAGAAATAGCACGCCATCGGCCGAAAGAAATGTTGCACAAAGAACGGAATACGTAGCAGGAGCAGCATTTCTAGGGATCTCCAGGAATAAATGCACATTTGAACTTATCAACGTGGTTTGGATTCAAACCAAAACCAATAATCTTCTAAAGACAAGACTAACGTCTTAACCACTACGCCATAGAGACGCCCAATATGATGAATGACTTCAAATAATATACTACCAAAGATACAAAGTATAAACGGAAACAGGTTGAGTGGATGCAAGTGCTCAAGGATTAGTAGAATACCTGAATACACACACACACACATATATATATATATATATATATATATATATATATATATATATAAAAGTAGCTCTTAAGAAGGTCTTCTCCCACTGCATATGCTTCACCTCGAAAACCGCAAGAGTACAAGAGGAAAAAGATGAGATGAGATTGTGGTTACTTAATCGAGGACATAACGATCCATACAGAATTACAGGCATTCAGTTGCCCTTAGCACGTGCCCGTAAAGGGTATGCTTAATGATGGTTAGGCTGGTACGCTGGTTAAACATACTCATCGTTCTACTCCCAAGACATCCAGTTCTCCGCTTGCAGAATATGATTCCCTAAATTGCTAGACAATTCAACATCAATGCAGGGTCTTCGTAAAAAAAACTGTCAATCAGAAACCAATGAACATCTTCTCTCCATCATCAACTTCACTATAATTGGTGCTATTTGTGCAAGTCTGTGATCTCCTTAATTTCTACTAATTTGAACATCAAATTTTCATAATTCATTGTAAGCTAGAAACCTCGATAGACATCACTGTCTCACATTGCAACCTGTCGTTTTAAATCTTCCTTAGCATGGAATTAAAGTCAAACAAACTAATGGCCCAATGAACTAGGTATAGGGAACTTCAAAGAGTCATTGAGTCAATTATTAAATCGATTATTTTTCATAAATTCTCTATCCGTTGTTCTTAATTAGTGATTTACTAAGCCACAGACTGCTAACGTTAATAATAATAATTACTATAGTTACTGCCAGTAGTACCACTTTTTACTGCGGTGTAGAAGAGGTTGGACGTGAGCATGAGAAATTTAATGGCCACATGGCTAGTGCATTCGTCTGAAACTGCTCAGGTCAGAATTTTTCTTTTATGCCTACAGCAGAAAAAAATCGTTGTTCTTACCGTGGATTGAACACGGGTCTCTCACATGGGAGCCACGCTCTAATGCATTCGGCAAGATACTCCTCTATATTACATAGATAATTAATAATAGTACGAGTACATTACATAAAATTAAACAACTCAAAACAGTATGAAACGGAACTGATAAGAAAACAAAGATCAGAATACTAAGAGCATGCATATTCCCAGTGGCAAGTATGGGTGTGAAGCATGGACATTTAATAAAGCAGTGGAAAAACATGTATGTGCTTTTGAATATAAGTGTTACAGAAGAGTCCTTCGTATATCTTGGACAGAGAAGAGAACAAATAGATCTATCCAGAAATAACTCAAGATCAAAGAAAACTGGCTGATGCTACAGATAAGAAAGAGAAAATTGAGATATTTTGGATATATAAAAAGACATGAAGGGCTGGAGAAGACATCATGGAAGGAGGCATACCGGCAAAGAGAAGAAGAGGAAGACCACGGAGAAGATGGATTCAGGATGTGACTGATGGTTTGAACATGACGGCTGCAGAGGCAGGACATCTGGTCTATAAGAGAGAGAAATTCCGGAAGACTGTTGGGGTGGCAAAGTTCTGCCCAGGACAAGCTATTTGATGATAATGACGAGTATATAGATGATAAAGAAGCGGTATGAGATGATAGTTTAAAAACAAACGTTTTTCAATTATATCTTCATTGGTTCATTGATTAAATTTGTAATGTAACTTGTAAAATCTCGGACATGTCAGCAATAGGGGTTGTGCGTGGACTCCATCTTTAGTTGTCTGCACGCAGAATATGTAAGCGCAATCACTCTGACGATGTTGATAGTCCGATGTGCAAGACAATCTCTCAACATGCGCAGCTACATTTGCACAAAAAAACACATGTCATGGGAACTGTAAAGGGTTGATGTATGGCGAGCTTGAAGGGTGCAGACGTTCTGCTGTTGGACAGAAAAACGCTTTAAAGACACTCTAAAATGCTTGGATATAGACACCACGTGCTGGAATCCCTGCTGTAAGATCGCCAAATGTGACGATGTAACAACACAAGAGAAATCACATAGCTGAGAATCATCGTGTCGTTGAGGCACAGAGATAACTAGCTCCGCGAAAAGACATAATACACAACACCCACTGCTGGATGAAAGGGTAGCTGTCTCAAACGTAGTTGTACAAAAGCTGTACTCAGACTTCGTTTAAATATGGACCAGGAAAAACGTGTAGGTACAATCATTCTGAGATGGTGCTGGTCGAGCCATTCTCATACTATGAGCAGCTGCATCACCAATAGTACCTGCTTTCATGTGCAACTTAACATTCGATTCCTTCTCACCTTGTCAAACATCAGTCCTCTATTTTATTTCCAGGGTCACCACGAAGAGGTGGTTTATGGACTTGAACATTGCCGGATCACTGACCCTGGGACTGAAATGACACCTTAACTCATTGTACCTATTGCCCTATCTAAGGACATTAAACAAATTCATCATTGCTCATTATGTTTGATAAAATATAATATTACCTATACCTACCGACGAATGCTGGAAAATAACTCAAAACATCATTATCAATCTGGAGACATTTCAAAATAAATGTTTCCAAAGAATGCTGCGAATGTTCTGGCCAAATACAACAACAAATGTATAGCTTTTAAAAAGAACAAACTGATCATCACTTGAGATCATCATTAAAAGACAAAGATGAAAGTGGATTGATCGTGTATGTTGTATGCTAGTAGGAACTTTGACTAGAACAGCTTTCGATGAAACGATGGAAGAGAAGGATTGACTTCCAAGGGAACCATGGAGAAGAACTCTGAAAGAGCGTTGAAATATTGGAGCCTGACGTGGAAACAATTGGTAGAAAGGCGTTAGAACGGCAGCAATGGAAATATCTTGGGTAGCCGTGTGTTTTAAAAGTGACACGAAAAGGATATAGATATAGAGACATATACTTAACGATACATGACTTGTATAAGTAGCTTTCACTAAATTGTCTTAACTATTTACTAACCAGCTTGTTAGACAGTGCTCGTAAATGGCTGTAAACCCTCAACTTGTTATTAACACTTTTGTTTAAGCAGCCAAGACTAAGACTTCTAAGCCATGCAGTCTTTGATGCTGTTGAACTATCCCAACATCTAAGATCATCATCTGTTGAATATGATTATTGTAAATAGTTAGCTTGTCAACAGAAATAGCTAGTATATCATAGAAGATTCCAAAACGAACACTACACAGGTCATTCAAAAACAAGAGATTAGACTATCAATTGTCTAAGCACCATCAGCTTTTAAAAGTCAAAAAAAGACGTGAACTCAAGTTATATAGTTTCAAAATTAAAATACAAATTTTTAATTCCAATGTGCTACCAATTCTAACATATGCCAGTGAGAGTTGGAAAATAACAAAAGATATAAAAAGTAAGTTGAATGTATTTCAAAATAGATATTTATGAAAAAATAATTAACATAAATTGGGACGAAATCAAAAGTAATGAAATTAGAGAAATATCTGGTCACCAATAGTAACAATTTTTATAAGACAGAAAAGATGGAGATATGTTGGGCATATTCTGAGAAAACAATGATCAAAGAAACACAAACCAGACATTGAAGTGGGAGGCATAGAGTTCATGAAAGAAAGACGCCATATAGAAACCTTGAAACGAACTAGTGAGAGAGGCGAGAAACATTGAACTCAATTCCATAGAGGAGAATATAATCAATAATAAAAGAAATAATAATATCTTTACTGAATTGTTTTTCTTGTAAAATATTCATAAATTAAAACTAAGTTGGCCTTTCTACTTTAATATGTTTCTTTCAAATGTAGAGGAGATAATTATGTGTTTCTCCTTGAATTATATCGTTTCTCTGTCAGTTATGTGTAGTGAATAAACTCTTTATAACTCCTTGAATTATATCGTTTCTCTGTCAGTTATGTGTAGTGAAAGAACTCTTTTTAACTCTTTGAATTATATCATTTCTCTGTCAATTATGTGTAGTGAAAGAACTCTTTTTAAATCTTTGAATGATATCATTTCTCTGTTAGTTATGTATATTAAATAAACTCTTTTTAACTCTTTGAATTATATCGTTTCTCTGTTAGTTATGTGTAGTAAATAAAATCTTTTTAACTCCTTGAATGATATCGTTTCTCTGTCAGTTATGTTTAGTAAATAAAATCTTTTTAACTCCTTGTATTATATCGTTTCTCTGTCAGTTATGTTTAGTAAATAAACTCTTTTTAACTCTTTGAATTATATCGTTTCTCTGTCAGTTATGTATAGTAAATAAAATCTTTTTAACTCTTTGAATTATATTGTTTCTCTGTCAGTTATGTGTAGGAAAGAACTCTTTAACTCTTTGAATTATATAGTTTCTCTGTCAGTTATTGTAGTGAATAAACTCTTTAACTCCTTGAATGATATCGTTTCTCTGTTAGTTATGTTTAGTAAATAAAACTTTTAACTCCTTGAATGATATCGTTTCTCTGTTTGTTATGTTTAGTAAATAAAATCTTTTTAACTCCTTGAATGATATCGTTTCTCAGTCAGTTATGTGTAGTGAAAGAACTCTTTTTAACTCTTTGACTTATATTGTTTCTCTGTCAGTTATGTGTAGTGAATACACTCTTTTTAACTCTTTGAATTATATCGTGTCTCTGTTAGTTATGTGTAGTAAAATAACTCTTTTTAACTCTTTGAATTATATTGTTTCTCTGTCAGTTATGTGTAGGGAAAGAACTCTTTTTAACTCTTTGAATTATATAGTTTCTCTGTCAGTTATGTGTAGTGAATAAACTCTTTTTAACTCCTTGAATGATATCGTTTCTCTGTTTGTTATGTTTAGTAAATAAACTCTTTTTAACTCTTTGAATTATATCGTTTCTCTGTCAGTTATGTATAGTAAATAAAATCTTTTTAACTCTTTGAATTATATTGTTTCTCTGTTAGTTATGTGTAGGGAAAGAACTCTTTTTAACTCTTTGAATTATATTGTTTCTCTGTCAGTTATGTGTAGTGAATAAACTCTTTTTAACTCTTTGAATTATATAGTTTCTCTGTCAGTTATGTGTAGTAAATAAACTCTTTTAACTCCTTGAATTATATTGGGGAATACGGTGTAAAGTTTTTACTTTTTATTGGCACAAGATCAATATCACGCCGGCCGCTTTTTCTGCTTTTGTGGGTACCAAATCAAGTCTGGGTCAACATGAGAACCGTTACAGGTGAAAACAATGTCTTCTCTCATTGTGGAACTAAACTCGGACCAAAGCTCCCAAGAAGCGAGTGCACTAAGCACTATACTATTGCTGTTCTTGTCAGTTATTTGAGCCCTCTATAAATATAATAGTTCTTATAAGCTGTACTTTTTTCTTGATTTCCTCATGTCAGTAATTGATTTCGAATACCTTAATCTACTAAGAAGCTGTTACCTTAGTGCTAGAAGTATTGTAGTATGACTGACACAATGAGTACACAAGAAATAGGAGAATAAGTATAGATGAGATTAAGAAATGTATTCTGACTGATAAAATATAAATATTTGAACTGAAAGCAAACCTTATTTCAATAAAACGAACTATTTCAATGTTTTCGATTATTGCAATAAATAGTTATTGAATGCGCTTAAATAACTAAATGCCAAAGAAGACGACAATTTTTCTATAATCCTTATTTCATCCTGACTTCTTTATTTAACTAACTGAAGGCATTTTCTGTCAAATTTTAAAAAAATGTGTATAAATAAATCTCAACACGGAAAGTGAGAAAATGAGTATTACCGTTCTATGTAGAACCAATTCTCATATCTAGATGTGAATCATGGACAATAAATAACAAGAATAGTAAAATATTAGAGGCTACAGTGATATCATTGTTATAAACAAATGTTGAGAATGTCGTGATATCATATAGATAAGATGATACATGTTGAGAATGTCGTGATATCATATAGATAAGATGATACATGTTGAGAATGTCGTGATATCATATAGATAAGTTGACACATGTTGAGAATGTCGTGATATCATATAGATAAGATGATACATGTTGAGAATGTCGTTATATCATATAGATAAGTTGATACATGTTGAGAATGTCGTTATATCATATAGATAAGTTGATACATGTTGAGAATGTCGTTATATCATATAGATAAGTTGATACATGTTGAGAATGTCGTGATATCATATAGATAAGTTGATACATGTTGAGAATGTCGTTATATCATATAGATAAGATGATACATGTTGAGAATGTCGTTATATCATATAGATAAGTTGATACATGTTGAGAATGTCGTGATATCATATAGATAAGTTGATACATGTTGAGAATGTCGTTATATCATATAGATAAGTTGATACATGTTGAGAATGTCGTTATATCATATAGATAAGTTGATACATGTTGAGAATGTCGTTATATCATATAGATAAGTTGATACATGTTGAGAATGTCGTGATATCATATAGATAAGTTGATACATGTTGAGAATGTCGTTATATCATATAGATAAGTTGATACATGTTGAGAATGTCGTGATATCATATAGATAAGTTGATACATGTTGAGAATGTCGTTATATCATATAGATAAGTTGATACATGTTGAGAATGTCGTGATATCATATAGATAAGTTGATACATGTTGAGAATGTCGTGATATCATATAGATAAGATGATACATGTTGAGAATGTCGTGATATCATATAGATAAGTTGATACATGTTGAGAATGTCGTGATATCATATAGATAAGATGATACATGTTGAGAATGTCGTGATATCATATAGATAAGTTGATACATGTTGAGAATGTCGTGATATCATATAGATAAGTTGATACATGTTGAGAATGTCGTGATATCATATAGATAAGTTGATACATGTTGAGAATGTCGTGATATCATATAGATAAGATGATACATGTTGAGAATGTCGTGATATCATATAGATAAGATGATACATGTTGAGAATGTCGTGATATCATATAGATAAGTTGATACATGTTGAGAATGTCGTGATATCATATAGATAAGTTGATACATGTTGAGAATGTCGTGATATCATATAGATAAGATGATACATGTTGAGAATGTCGTGATATCATATAGATAAGATGACACATGTTGAGAATGTCGTGACTTCATATAGATAAGATGACACATGTTGAGAATGTCGTTATATCATATAGATACGTTGATACATGTTGAGAATGCCGTGATATCATATAGATAAGATGATACATGTTGAGAATGTCGTGATATCATATAGATAAGATGATACATGTTGAGAATGTCGTGATATCATATAGATAAGATGATACATGTTGAGAATGTCGTGATATCATATAGATAAGTTGATACATGTTGAGAATGTCATGATATCATATAGATAAGATGATACATGTTGAGAATGTCGTGATATCATATAGATAAGATGATACATGTTGAGAATGTCGTGATATCATATAGATAAGATGATACATGTTGAGAATGTCGTGATATATAGATAAGTTGATACATGTTGAGAATGTCGTGATATCATATAGATAAGTTGATACATGTTGAGAATGTCGTGATATCATATAGATAAGATGATACATGTTGAGAATGTCGTATATATGATAAGTTGATACATGTTGAGAATGTCGTGATATCATATAGATAAGATGATACATGTTGAGAATGTCGTGATATATAGATAAGTTGATACATGTTGAGAATGTCGTGATATCATATAGATAAGTTGATACATGTTGAGAATGTCGTGATATCATATAGATAAGATGATACATGTTGAGAATGTCGTGATATCATATAGATAAGATGATACATGTTGAGAATGTCGTGATATATAGATAAGTTGATACATGTTGAGAATGTCGTGATATCATATAGATAAGTTGATACATGTTGAGAATGTCGTTATATCATATACATAAGTTGACAAATGTTGAGAATGTGATATCATATAGATAAGATGATACATGTTGAGAATGTCGTGATATCATATAGATAAGATGATACATGTTGAGAATGTCGTGATATCATATAGATAAGATGATACATGTTGAGAATGTCGTGATATCATATAGATAAGATGATACATGTTGAGAATGTCGTGATATCATATAGATAAGATGATACATGTTGAGAATGTCGTGATATCATATAGATAAGTTGATACATGTTGAGAATGTCGTGATATCATATAGATAAGATGATACATGTTGAGAATGTCGTTATATCATATAGATAAGATGATACATGTTGAGAATGTCGTGATATCATATAGATAAGATGACACATGTTGAGAATGTCGTGATATCATATAGATAAGATGATACATGTTGAGAATGTCGTGATATCATATAGATAAGTTGATACATGTTGAGAATGTCGTGATATCATATAGATAAGATGACAATATTTGAGAATGTCGTGATATCATATAGATAAGATGACACATGTTGAGAATGTCGTGATATCATATAGATAAGTTGATACATGTTGAGAATGTCGTGATATCATATAGATAAGATGATACATGTTGAGAATGTCGTGATATCATATAGATAAGATGACACATGTTGAGAATGTCGTGATATCATATAGATAAGATGATACATGTTGAGAATGTCGTTATATCATATAGATAAGATGATACATGTTGAGAATGTCGTTATATCATATAGATAAGTTGACAAATGTTGAGAATGTCGTTATATCATATAGATAAGTTGACAAATGTTGAGAATGTGATATCATATAGATAAGATGACAAATAATAATGTTCCTAAGAAAGCAGGTCAGAGCAGATCGCTAATAAAACGCATCACTAGAAAACAATCATTATTTTTGGACACGTTATTATAAAAGAAAAATGGAATACATTGTCACAGCGGGCAAGATACAAGGGAAGAGAGATAGAGGATGACAGAGGGAAAAGATACTAGAGAGCTTAATATCATAAAATGGTGCGAAAACAGTTTCCTAATATAGATAGAGCAAGATATATAGAGTTATAGAAGAATATAAGAGCCTACGCCAGTTGGCATGGCACTTGATGATGACTTCATTCTTTGCAATCGAAGCACAACAGCTGCACCGCTTTATTCAGTAATAAGGTATTCTTCAGTAATTACCCATATAGGAAATCCATGCTGCAGTCTTCTTAATTGACGATTCCATTTGTAAGTTCAGAATTACACACACCTTTCTTCATGAGCAGAGGATTGTCTGGTCAAATGTGATTTCTGATCGGATAGTTCAGGAATCAGCTTTAAGTCACATTGGCCCTTAAGTGATATTATAAAATTCATTAAAGATATGTAATAAACAATTGAATTTATAAAATTACTAATCTTCGAAAAATTGTCGATTTATCGAAAATAAAATAGCATTTGAGAGTATTTTTGAAAAAGTACGGAAAATATAACATGAAGATACGTTTGGACCACACCTGAATTTGATGAGAAGCTGAAGTTTCTCTTTTTACCGATCCAATATGGCTCTGTTAGTCTACCTTGTTGTTAATGTCAAAATGTATCAAAATATGCCATTGAACCACCGTTTCCGTACTTTCGATAGAAAAATAAAACGGAGTGACTACTCTTGTTTCCTTTGATAGACGTAAACGGTCAATGTCCCAGATGGTAAAGAGATCTAAAACAGAAAACTATAAAAATAAAATGGAATGTTACTTAAGTTGTTCTCCTAACCAGAACAGTGTGTTTCACTCTTGAGTGGTACATAATAATCAAATTGTAGAATTAGAAAGTTATGTCATAGGATAAGACAACTAAAAAGACAATAAATTCATAGCTACAAAAGATGTAAACCTTAGATAAAGATATAATTTACTTCTAATTTTCAAAGTGTGCACTCTTTCATATATACCAGTTATCAAACATCAAAAGAAAAGAATGATCACATCAATCAAAAAGTCACCAATGATGTCACACAGGACGACTACCAAACATGAGCAGGTTCGTCGAACAAGATGTCATTATGTTTCTCATAACAGGATACTATTGACTCCGCAGCCCCATGTATACAAAATTCGGGATTGATAATTCAGCATTTGCTGATGAGAAACGAAACTCTAGACTCTAGACTACAGGGCACATACTTCAAGACTACCATAATGTTCTATACTGAAGCAAACTCACTGGCCTAGTAAAATAATACTGAACAGAACAATGCACTGATCTCTTTGTGAAAGACAAATGATAGTTATGTTTTGTAAAGAAGAGACAACGTTGAATATCAATCAATAAAGTGCCATGCCTGTCAGCATAGGCGATAATGCCTCTCCACAACTCTCTCTCTCTCTCTCTCTGCTTGATGCATGTATTCAGTTCTGAAGTCCATCTTTTGTCGACCAGATGTCAGGCCATCAAAAATCTTCTCCTCTATCTTCCAGATCTCTCCTTCCTGAATTTTACCTGTAGTCACCAATGTTCTAAACCTTCTCTTCGCATGATATGCCCGAAGAACCTTGATTGTCGGATTCTTATTCTTTTGATAAAGTTTTCTTTGTGTGCAGGACTGATTTAAAACCTCATTTTTTTTCTTCGCTGTTCATGGAATTTTCAGCATTCTTCGGTAAAACCACATCTCTGTGACTTCCAATGATCCTATTGATTGTTTGCTCATTGTCCATGATTCGCTGATATATATTCTTATTAGTTCAATATAGCACTGGAGTACTCGTTTTTGCAGTGTTATTGGTAGTGAATTCACGCATAGTGAGTTTTTCATTTTCATAAAAGCTGCTTTCGCTTGAGCTATTCTACTCCTAATCTATGTTTTACATCTTCCATCTGTAACATTACTAAACGTTAAAGAGAATTGGCTGATAAACAACATACTATACAGAAAACTTACATACTTTGGTCACATCAAGCATCACGATGGCCTGGAAAAAACAATACTAGAGGGCAGAGTCCCAGGAAGCAGAGGCAGACTAAGAAGAAGATGGCTACAAGATATTAAAGAAACCATGAACATGACCATCGACGAAGTGGGTGAACTGACAAGAGACAGAGTGAATTTCAGATGTACTGCAAAGAGAGCAACGTCCTATAAAGGATACGCACCTTGATGATGATGATGATCTGTAACATTGAATATATATAGACAATATTTCATAGTGAACGAAAGAACATATATAGATAAACAGACAATTAGAAATTTAGTCAGACACAGAGTGAGAGACAGCAAGACATGCAGGCATTCATATTTACTAGATTACATAGATATATATAGATATATAGACAGACAACTACTGAACGTTTAAGTGGTGCTTAGAAAATCAACGAATCGTTTACTTTGGTTGATGGCTACGTCCTGTAAAAGATATGCCACGATTTTCATTTCATAGACAGACAGACGAAAAGACAGACAAACAATAAACATAATAAACAGACACAGACAGATATATATTGTATAATAGTTTGTGAACTGTGTAGCCTAGTCATTGTCTCTATTGCGTTTATTTAAAGAGTATTGAAGAAAAAAATCAAGAAGCAATGCGATAGATTGAACTATAGGGTATTTACATCTGTTTCCTTAGACAACAATATCCCCTGGCCAAGGAAGGAAGAAATTATGAGACTGCCATCTCTAGTTATCTTCCACTTCCGGATTCCTGATACTTGGTTCACGAAAAGTGCGGTATGGTTTAGAAATCGTGAGATGTTCTGTTGAGCAAACGATGTCGACGGAAACGATGCGGGTGTTATTTAGATAATATTGGTAATTTTAAATGATAAACTTGGCATCGCATCCGAGAAAGAAAAACAATTAGATTACGAGTAGGATTTGTTTGTATCAGTACCATGTTAAAATTCAATGATTGTTTTAGTGACATTGTAATATTGAGATACTGTCGGTGGTTGTTGGTTATTTGTTACTAAACTGATGTCATTGCACTCCCGGCTGACCAATAAGTGCTATCGAAAAGTATGCATACTGATGGTTCCCGTGGCTTGCTGATTAAACACAATCCTCACTCTACTCCTCAAGCATCCAGTTCTACTTGTACAACTGGTAACTCCAAACTGCTTAAATCGTTGGATCGATTCAACATCTATTTAATGCCTTCTTCCAACAGGCAATCACGAAGAGACCGAAGAACATCCCACTTATCCATCTTCAACTCCCCAACATACCAGTGATGATGGTTGTACCTAATTATTATTCAAATGCGATGTTATACACTCAATCAAAATTTACTGAACATTGTGTACGATGACGTATATATCACACCATCAGAGTCTGCATGATGAGATGAATATAAACATGGTTGCGACAGACATCATCACCAGAAATCAACATGCTGCAGTAGCAGATATTTGCTTCTATGTCTAGTAACTAAGGAGCGTCTGGCGGAATGGACTAGAGCGCGGCTCCCATGCGGGAGACCCAAGTTCAATTCACGGTAAGGCGAAGGATTGTTTTTCTGTTGTGGGCATAAATAAAAATCCTAACCTGAACAACTTCGCGGCGACTGCATTAACCATATGGCCATTAAATACCTCAGCCTCTCTTCCCACCTGTCCTACACCGACCTTAGAAGTGGTACTACAGGGAGTAACGACAGTGGTTGCTTTTTTGGGTGGGAGGGGTGTTTGATGTTACCTAGTAACTTGAATGATATACCCATTTTATGAATGTATGTTATTAGCTAATTATTAGCCACAGGTATGTACTTGCCACTCTGTTATGTCATCTCAGTCTGAGAATACATCCAAGACATGTGTTGATTAAGGTCCGGATCCTATTATCACATGAATTGTACTAGAGAAAATAGTCTATTGTGTGTCCCAGGTGGATGATGGAATTGAATGTCCACTCCTGTCGTTAAGTTTAGGGGTGGGAGCTTTAATTTGCGTTCCATTGCCAGAAGAGTCGCCTTTGTTGTGTTATATCCGTGTTTATTTAGTGTGTTCTTGATACTTTCTGTGCATCTTTTTTTTGGCCTTCCATTGGCTCTAGTACCTGATCTCATTTTTTATTGTATGCCGTTATTGGTGGTTGGTTGTATTCCATTCTCATCAAATGTCCAAACAACTGCATTTGTTATTTTTTCAATGTATTCGGTGCATGAAGTTATGCCCACTCTGCTTCTGATATCCTCGTTTCGTAGTCTATCTTTCCTGGTGACCACACGGCCTCCCTCAAGCATTGCATTTCACACATGGTGAGCTTTCAGTGGTGTTGTGCAGCCAGAGACCAAGTTTGGCACTGGTAACAAAGTGTTGGTAGAAAAATACGTTTTATGATCTGTCTTGTCCCTTCCGTCTTGATATTTGGTTGTTGTAGTAATGGTCACTGCATTTGCTTTTTACCATCTTGTCTCTATTTCTCAAGCAAAAATAATACAAGGCATAAAAGCACTATCTGTCAACATATTTATTACTTTATCTGTATACCTGTTACACTGTTTTATAAGATATATAAACAATGTGTGCCATGCAAGTACTCGTGACATCAGGTGACTACATTTCTCTATATTATTTCCTGATCGAAATCGATTTGACAGTGAAAGTGGTGTCAGTTAGCTAATTGGATCTATGTGGCCACATGGATAAAATATTTTAACTGTATCTGCTAAATTGTCCATTCACCATTTCCTACTCTTTTAATTAATATTGTGTTCATAAAATTCTAGTTGACTTTTCATGTAGAAATAGGGTTTCCTGCCCCTTTTATTTTTGTCACGTGTACTAGACTTAATAAAGGCTATTATGTCAACACGTTGATACATTGAGTATCATACTTTTATAAAAGTTCCACTTTAGTTTCGTCCAAATTCCCTATTACTTTGTTATTGTTTATTATGTGGGGATGGGGGTGGGGTGGGGTAGGGAGAGGTTTAAGCCGTCGCAGACTTCTTTCAACCTGAGGAAGTGCCTTTTTTGGGGTTATATCAGTGCGTTGCCTGCGAAAAGTTACCAACAACACAAGAAAAGACAGAATCACCAACATCTGCATAAGAAAGAAAGTTGGCACAAAACCGTGTTTGAATTACATAGAGAAACAAAGAATGAAGTGGTTTGGCCACTTAATAAGAATACATCCAAACTCCACAGTATACAAAGTCTTCTACAACAGAACATCGGGAAAGAAGGCAAGAGAAGACCACGGAAAAGATGGTTAGATGGCGTAGCAGAATCCCGTGAAAGAGCAAAGATAACAATCACACAAGCCAATAGAACAGCGCAAGACAAAAACAGAAAACCACGACACTGGGCAACAACCCGGTAGCAGTGTGACAACACTGGGCAACAACCCGGTAGCAGTGTGACGACACTGGGCAACAACCCGGTAGCAGTGTGACAACACTGGACAACAACCCGGTAGCAGTGTGACGACACTGGGCAACAACCCGGTAGCAGTGTGACGACACTGGACAACAACCCGGCAACAGTGTGACGACACTGGGCAACAACCTGGTAGCAGTATTACGACACTGGGCAACAACCCGGTAGCAGTGTGACGACACTGGGCAACAACCCGGTAGCAGTGTGACGACACTGGACAACAACCCGGCAACAGTGTGACGACACTGGGCAACAACCTGGTAGCAGTATTACGACACTGGGCAACAACCCGGTAGCAGTGTGACGACACTGGGCAACAACCCGGTAGCAGTGTGACGACACTGGGCAACAACCCGGTAGCAGTGTGACAACACTGAGCAACAACCCGGTAGCAGTGTGACAACACTGGACAACAACCCGGTAGCAGTGTGACGACACTGGGCAACAACCCGGTAGCATTGTGACGACACTGGGCAACAACCCGGTAGCAGTGTGACGACACTGGGCAACAACCCGGTAGCAGTGTGACGACACTGGGCAACAACCCGGTACCAGTGTGACAACACTGGGCAACAACCCGGTAGCAGTGTGACAACACTGGACAACAACCCGGTAGCAGTGTTACGACACTGGGCAACAACCCGGTAGCAGTGTGACAACACTGGGCAACAACCCGGTAGCAGTGTGACAACACTGGGCAAACAACCCGGTAGCAGTGTGACGACACTGGGCAACAACCCGGTAGCAGTGTGACGACACTGGGCAACAACCGGTAGCAGTGTGACAACACTGGCAACAACCCGGTAGCAGTGTGACAACACTGGACAACAACCCGGTAGCAGTGTGACGACACTGGACAACAACCAGGTAGCAGTGTGACGACACTGGGCAACAACCCGGTAGCAGTGTGACAACACTGGGCAACAACCCGGTAGCAGTGTGACAACACTGGGCAACAACCCGGTAGCAGTGTGACAACTCTGGACAACAACCCGGTAGCAGTGTGACGACACTGGGCAACAACCCGGTAGCAGTGTGATAACACTGGACAACAATCCGGTAGCAGTGTGACGACACTGGGCAACAACCCGGTAGCAGTGTGACGACACTGGGCAACAACCTGGTAGCAGTGTGACGACACTGGGCAACAACCCGGTAGCAGTGTGACGACACTGGGCAACAACCCGGTAGCAGTGTGACGACACTGGGCAACAACCCGGTAGCAGTGTGACAACACTGGCAACAACCCGGTAGCAGTGTGACGACAAAGAAGAAGAAGAATATCAGTGCGGGTAAGCCAACTTCTTTCTTCTTTTGTCAGCACACTGTTACCGGGTTGTTAACCCAGTGTCATGATTTTATATATTTGTCTTTCGCTTCTCTGGTTACTTGTGTGATGGTTTTCTTAGTCCCCTGGCAGAACTTAACTACATTATATATCCACCTTTACCTCGGTCTTCCTCTCGCCTTCGTTATTGGTATTCTGTTGTGTAGGTCAACAAAAATGAAAAATAAGAATCGACTCCATGCGGCGGAGAATCCAAGTATTGTTTACACATATTACTTTTGACTGCAGTCAATCTTAAACATCATTCAAATACCAATTCAGTATCCGTGATAATCACGAATCGTTATAATACAATTGTTTGTCGCAATTATATTGGCGAGACAACTAGAAGACTTGAAGTTTCGTGGCTTCCATCAATCGTTAGAGTAAAATTCATGGAAAATATCGCTCATATTCTAAAATATCAAACACATAAACTCACGAAACTTTATTCTGTTAGACTTCCACAAGCGGGATATCATATTATAAAGTGTCTGTTCGCAACATTAGTTTGTCCAATCTCCACTAACTAATCCTAGCCATGTGACCAGTGTCGATATCCAATCAGATTTCGAGTAAGTTTGACGTTTCTCCGTATTTATCAACTGATATTTCGTTACTTCTGCAGAGAATTCCAGGAACAAAATTATGTTTCTAGAATATTCACGTAACACAAATAGAAGTCAAAGTGATTTTATAAATACCTAAATATAAATTATAAAAAGGGGAAGAAGAAAATGAAACAAACCTTCAAATATATCGCTTAAAATAGAAACAAAATATTTAACACTTAAAATACTAAATTAAATATTCGTACACAAAAAGAAAATAAGCTACAGAACATTTTTCTGTAACTGAAATTATTGATGAATCATTCGATTGATTCTACCGATTGTCACAATATTAACTAAACCTCTCTTTCTCATCCCTTGGATAAAAGTATTAGTTTACATTATTTATTTATATTTTTATGAGCGATGAGATTGTTACCTAAAATTGTCTAAATAAAAATGTATTTGTTATGCATGAATAATAAACGTAGATAAGAGTATGAATATCTGTGAAATCTGTACTGCAACAATGAAATTATGATTAGTCCCTCCGGGATAGTTAGCTTTTACTGAATTTGAACACTGTCAGCTAATAATATGTTATTTTATGTTTTTCCCCCTTTTAAATCTAGTATATTTATTGGTTTTTTCTCCGCTTGAGAATGTTAAAATCGTGGACACTTCAACGGTACGACAATTTTACTTCGTCCAGATTTTATTTCTGTTATTAATATGGGTCTATTTGTGCGTCGTGTTCTAGTCTCATTGTGTTTACAAAAAATGTATAGAATATAGAAACATGCGAAGGCAGGATTCAATAATGGAATATTCCATTTGACGATATTTTAACTAGTTGGTAGCATATTCATATATCCGTTTGTGTCTTGTATTATCTAGCGCTATATTTGTAATTATATGTAGCAACCAAAACGTAACCAAAATCATCGATCTATGCTGACCTTTCACTTGTTTCTCCTTATTCTTAAATAATAAAAAACAGAAATCATGAAGAGATTTTCTCAGTACGTTACATTTTTTTCTATAAGGTCAAACATAAATTACAGTAGCTGGGATTAGAAAGACTGGTCAAGACTGTTAAGTAGAAGTTTAAAAAATAAACCTACATGAACGTGTTGATAAACGGATAAAAAGTTAGTAAAGTAAATTCTTTTGAACAGAAAACATTGTTTGAAATTTAGAAGAAGAAAACAAACCATTCCGTACTTGTGTTTTCAAATTTGTAACGAATTATTGAGTGATTTTAGGAGAAATAGTTAAAATTTCCGATCATGTTTGTTTTAAGATTGTAAAATATTTTACCTTTCTAGATCATGTATTTAATAATCACGTTTTACCTTGCTAGATCATGTATTTAATAATCACGTTTTACCTTGCTAGATCATGTATTTAATAATCACGTTTTACCTTTGCTAGATCATGTATTTAATAATCACGTTTTACCGTTGTTAGATCATGTATTTAATAATCACGTTTTACCTTTGCTAGATCATGTATTTAATAATCCTTACCGTTAGATCATGTATTTAATAATCACGTTTACTTGCTAGATCATGTATTTAATAATCACGTTTTACCGTTGCTAGATCATGTATTTAATAATCACGTTTTACCGTTGCTAGATCATGTATTTAATAATCACGTTTTACCGTTGCTAGATCATGTATTTAATAATCACGTTTTACCGTTGTTAGATCATGTATTTAATAATCACGTTTTACCGTTGCTAGATCATGTATTTAATAATCGTGTTTTTCTCATGATAAGCGTCTGGACGTAGTAGTTAAGACGTTAGCCTTGAGTTGTGAAGGTTGTGGTTTTGACTCCGGATCACGAGGTTCATTTTACAAATGTATTTTTTTCTGGAAATGCCTGATGGAGCTTCAGATTTCTTGCTTTGTGCAGACGGCTTGCATTTTCTTCCGAGATGGACAGAGCCATATGGGAAGACCAAGTGCAATGAAATTAATCCTTTCTCCTTTAGGCAATTCTTTTCTTCATGAATACTCATTAGTTTATCTTTCAGTTTACATGTAATCCTTTGTGAAATCTGTCATTACACAAGAAACACTTTGTGTAAATGTTACAGGTGTTGGATAATAATTGTTAATAAGAGAGAACATAAATAGTACAATAAGAGTATTATGTTAGAGCGAATTATATATGTCCACAGCCGATTGCTGTGTCTGTCTATGATCCATGGTCTCTTAAACATTTTCTACTGGAAATACATTCGCATATCTGTCTGGTAAGATTATATGTGTTACATGACACTTCAAAATATATTTATCCAGAAAGGAATCAAAATCAAAGAAAACTAGCTGATGTTGCAAATAAGAAATAGAAAATTGAAGTATTCTGGATATAAAAGAAGGCACGAAGGGTTGGAGAAGACCAATATGGAAGGAGACATCTCAGCAAAGAGGATAAGAAGAAAACCACAGAGAAGATTTGAGCATGGAGACTGCAGAGGAATATGAAAGAGATAAAGTCCGATGGACTGTTATGGTGGCAAAGTTCTACTCAAGGACAAGCTGTTTGATGATGATGACACTACAAAGTAGCCATGGTGCAGTTTAAATGGATATAGTCAAACAATATGTTGATTATATATATATACGAGGGGAAATCAATAAGTAAGCCACAAAGTTATGTGAGATGGTAGGTAAATATAGTTGGTGTTTTCTAAAAGTGTCATTAGGTGACAGCAACATCCAACTTTATATTCCGATTTGCCAGGTGGCGCTATGTGTCTCATACTCATGCGCAGCGCATAAATAAAATGGCGACTGTACTTACGGAAAGTACAACCAAAGAGCAACGTGTTGTTATGCGTTTTTTGTGGGCAAAAGGACTGCCTGCAAAGGACATTCATAAGGAAATGCTTCCTGTTTATGCTGACAAATGTTTGTCCTGTAAAACGGTGCATAGTTGGGTAGAAAAATTTTCTCAAGGACGCTCTAAAATTGTTGATGAAATCCGATCTGGTCGTCCTGTTGAGATTGCAACAGAAGCATCAGTGCAGCGGGTGGAGGAGATGATTAGAGGTGACAGACGAGTAACGATAGACTCTGTAGCATTTGCAATAGGGTGCTCACATGGTTCAGCATACAGCATAATGCATGATCGATTGAAATTTAAGAAAGTGTGCTCAAGGTGGGTACCCAGACAATTGAAAGAGGAACACAAAATGAACCGATTTGGCCTACCCTTGCATCATGTCTGTCGATACGAAGATGAAGGAGAAGAGATGCTGAACAGGATTGTTACTGGGGATGAATCATGGGTGCATCACTACCAGCCCGAATCAAAGCGTGCTTCAATGCAGTGAAAACATCCTTCTTCGCCTTGTGTCCAAAAATTCAAGGTTACGCCATCAGCAGGAAGGTTATGTTGACTGTGTTCTGGAATTGTCAGGGAGTGCTTTTAACCAATTTCATGAAGAAAGGTGACATTGTGAATTCCGAATCGTACTGTGAAGTTCTATCGATGCTTCATGATGCAATCTCAGGAGAAAATTAACTAACTAAGGTGGGAAATTCTGGAACATCCACCTTACAGTCCCGACTTAGCCCCTAGCGATTTCCACCTTTTGGTCCACTGAAAACCCACTTTGGCGGAGACATTTCGTGAATGACGCGAAGTTGAATGTAAGTGAAAACGTGGTTTAGAAAACAGAGCCCGCAGTTCTATGCAGCCGGTTTGGGAGGATTGATTAAACGATGGGATAAGTGCATCAATGTTGGTGGAAATTATGTTTAGAAATAAAGGAACAATGTATGTATAAAAATAAACTGGTTTCAAGTTGTTATCATGTTTAGTTATTTTTCTACAGCCATTTGTGGCTTACTTATTGGCTTCCCCTCGTATATATATATAAATATATAGTTTGAAAAGCGTTTATAAATGTTACTGTTTAAATTATTAAGGGCTTCTAGGCTATCAACCCTCTAATAACGATAACAGTTTTTTGTAACGGAAGATGTTGACAACACCTGTCAGTTACATGATCCAACAACCTTCACAGAATGCGCTCGATTGTGACCATAGAGAATTAATTTAGCATTTCTGCTGCTACACTACTACTACTACTATACTACTACTACTACTACTACTACTACTACTACTACTACTACTACTACTACTACTACTACTACTTTAACTAATACTAATAAAATAATAATAATAATACTAATACTACTACTGTTGCTGCTACTACTGCTATTGCAACTACTGCTAACGCGATTACTGCTACTACTGCTGATGTATTGCTGCACATATTGATACTACTGATAATGTAAAGATTGATACTACTACTGCTGCTATTAATATGGCTGCTGACAGTGCTGTTGCTACTAATAATATTACAGCTACTACTGCTACTGCTGCATTAAAATTCTACTACAGCCAATTGTATTACTACTGTTATAATCACAGCCAGTGCTACAAATACTACTACTAATGCTACTACTGCGACTATTGATACTACTGCTACTGCTATTACTGATATCGAAAAAGGGTGGAGACTGCAGTAAAACTTGGAAAAATAGCTAAACGCGTAAAAACAAAGTACTATAGTTTTACAAAATACAGAAACAGTGACGATAAAAACACTACAAATGGACGATTACATGTAGAAACATTCAAACCTATCTAATGAAAATCTGGGAATAAAAACGAATAACGAAATGAGTGCAACACAAAACCGGAAGTGGAAAGAAGAGAAACAATAAACAATATAGTGGATAAATAACTTATATGTATGGAGCAAATACACATATAGATTACAAGGCATGAGATAAGACAGTACTAAGAAGCATAGGAATGTAATGCGTTGAGTCCCAAAAGGTCGCAAGGTGCCATAGAATGAAATAAAACGGTTCTCCAGGGCGAATCGACTGCGATCATCGGAGGAACATGATCGGATGGCTGTGACCTGGACATCGTCAGCTCCTGAATGGCCAGTATCATTGAAATGAGTGGCCACAGGGTCACAAGCATTGGCGAATATCGCGCAAGTGTTGTGCGAATCGGTCACTGAGCCTCTTGCCGGTTTCACCAATATAGACCTTGTTGCATCGTTTGCAGGTGATGGTATAGATGATATTGCGGGACTCACAAGTGAAACTGTCTTCAATGACATAAGTAGTTTTGGGAAAAGAGACAGTGCGGGTCTGTATTACATATGCACATGTATTACAGCGCCGACGGCCACACTGGATGGTGATACCGTTATAGTGACTCGGTCTATTAACCCCGACATTCTGAGTTCGAATCACGCTGCGGACAGCTTGGTTGCAAGTTGTTTCGCGTAGATTTTTACGAAAGGACGATGGCATCACCCGTTCAGAAAGCAATGGCAAACTACTAGACATAATAATGCCTAGAAAAATCACAAACAGCGTTAAAAAGCTGGGGTTGATTCGCAAAGTCCTGTAAAGGATATGCAATTAACTTTTAATACCGTTATATGGTACATAGTGCCTACAAATAAGTTCTCGATTTCTCCATACCGCTCTATCCTGGTCAAATCGTTCAGTTACATATATGTAATTGAGTCCAATATTTCTAGCCTTTCTCTGTAAAGTTCATTTCATGGTTTCCCTAGTGCATCTATTCTTTCTTTCACCTGTTGACTCCCACTTCTATACGTGCTTTGTGATTTTTTAATCATTTCTTCTGCTCTCCAACGCATGTTCGTATCGCGTTGGACGACGGGTGACAAGCCCCTGGGGAGTGAGATTCAATTCCTCGGGCTGGCAGAAAACAACAGGTTCTCCAGATGTACGGTGTTCGTGGCACCGAACCGAAGGGTTACGATGTCCATGGCACCGAGCTGAAGAGCTGAAAGCTCAAGTGCTTCTGGATTGAATAAAAACAAAAAAACATTTCTTCTCAGAGTATACCCAACCGTGGCTTTCGGTAACATAAAGCCGACTATCTCAGACAGAAAATCGAAAATTCCTGTTTAATGGGGGCTAATTTTTGTATATGTTTGATAGAAAATTGTACACTTTTTTTCAATTTCACACAATTCTATGCATTCATGGTTATATATTGATGAAAGTGTCAATAATACTTCTATTCCTTAGTGTTAAACTTAATTAACTTGTAACATAATATAATCTTGATTTAGCATGTTGTTTTGTTTTGAAAAGTAATTAGTCTAAATACAACAAGACAAATGCGAGGATCAGTTGCGGTCTTATTTCCAAGAATGTTTACGGGAGCCCGTCGGCCGTATGTTATCGGAGGCCAAGGCTCAACATATCTCCATCTTCTCTTTCGTTTAACAGTTGTTACTAGTGGTAACATTTCGTTTGCGGACACTGTTGACAAAATTCACATATGGAATATGTAAATCGTGTCAATATTCATAGAATGTTAGCCTAATCTAGTGAAAAAGCAATTACAATGGAACATCTCCATTACATGTTTCCAGAAGACAGCTGGATAAGAATTTACACAGATGGATCGGCAATGGAGGCAACCATGAATGGTGGAGCAGGAGTGTACATTAGGCACCCAGATGCTACCACTGTGTCTCTAGCGGCTCCTACTGGAAGAATATGTTCCAACTACAAAGCAGAACTCATAGCCCTTCTGATGGCAGCACAGCACATGAATAAGCTGCAAGCAGCTGCAAGCAAGATGGTATTTCTTACAGACTCACTGTCAGCTATACAAGCCCTGGAGGCTAAATCCACTGACAGCACAGTACAAAAACTACAAAGAGAACTTGCTCAGCTTTCAGAAAAGGCAGATATTCACTTGCAGTGGATTCCATCTCACTGTGGCATTGTAGGCAATGAGAGTGCTGATGTCTTAGCTAAGGAGGGCAGTGCCAAAGAGCAAATTTACCAACCCTTGTCTTTTCAAGAGGTCAAAACCTCATACAGAGAAAATCTGCAGTAGACTGGAAGACAAACACTGGATATGATTATGGAAAAGACTCCCTCAAAGACCTAAGCAGAACAGACCAGGTCATTATATTTCGACTACGCACCGGACACTGCAGACTCAACAAACACTTATACAGACTAGGAATAAGTCAAACAGCTCTCTGCCAGTGTCAGCAGGCAGAACAGACACCAGAGCATATCCTGCAAGACTGTCCTCTTCTTTGTGAGCTGAGAAGCAACATGTGGCCACACCCAGTCGACCTGAAAACTAAGCTTTGGGAAACCTGACAGACCTGAAGCTGTCTGCCCAGTTGTGGTCCACAGTAAATTAAGCGCATGACCAGAGATCGCTGAAGAAGAAGAAGATTCCGAGTTATTGAAAATACTGGTATGTGTTATTATTATTATTTGTCAGTGAATACGTTCTGTAAGAAATATGAAATATTCGCAAATTAATTATTTATATTAAACCATAAACGTTGAAGGGAATAGAATTGATAACAACAAAATTTGCTAAAATATTGTAAGTTTTTTTTTTCTGCTTGATCATTAAATCTGAATATCAACTCTCTAACATATCAATATGGTCTACGGTGTATCGATTTTGAAATATGTTTTAAACTTAAGTAAAATTCATAGATCTATTTCCCTATACGCACTGATTTTTTATATATTATCTCTGTGGAATTGTACGGAGATTATGAAGCAAACAAAAAGAGCAAATGGACACGTAGCTCATGATATATGTCATAAGGATACTATTTAAATTACTTGATCACATCAAAAGCAGTTGTAATTGGAAGTGATAATGGGTTGAAGTTTGGAAGCAAAATGACACGATGACGATATTGAGGGATACCTTAACAAGTCAGTGGTAAAATAGATATGTACTTTTGAATATACGTGTTACAGAAGAGTTCTCTGTGTATCATGGACAGAGAAGAGAATAAATAGATATATTCAGAAAGAACTCAAAATAAAAGAAAACGTGCTGACGCTACAAAACGATACTGAGAAACTTGAAGTATTTTGGACATATAACAAGGCACGAAGATTTGAAGAAGACCATTATAGAAGGCGGGACCATGCAAATAGGAAAAGAGGAGGACCACGGGAAAGGTGGATTCGTGATGTAACTGATAATTTGAGCATAACGACTGCAGAGGTGAGACATCTGGTATTTGAGAGAAAGAGACATTTAAAGGACTGTTAGGACAGCAACGAAATTATCATCATCATCAAAAAGCTTGTCTTTAGCAGAACTTTGCCACCGAGACAGTCCTCGGAAATTTCTCTCTCTCTCATAGGCCAGATGTCATTCCTCTACAGCAGTCATGTTCAAACCATCAGTCAAATCCTGAATCCATCTTCTCCGTGGTCTTCCTCTTCTTCTCTTGGCCGGTATGCTTTCTTCCATGATGGTCCTCTCCAGCCCTTCGTGTTTTTATATGACCAAAATACCTCAATTCTCTCCCTATTATTTGTAGCATCAGCCAGTTTTCTTTGCTTTTGAGTTATTTCTGGATAGATCTATTTGTTCTCTTCTCTGTCCAAGATATATACATTTTATAAGGAAGTGGAAAAACATATATGTGCTTTCGAATATAAGTGTTACGTCTTTATCAGGACAAGCTATTTGTTGAATGTGTCGAAGTTTAAAAGCACATTGACATGCTGACAATATCATCATCAAGGTGCGTATCCTTTATAGGACGTTGCTCTCTTTGCAGCACATCTGAAATTCACTCTGTCTCTAGCCAGTTAACCCACTTCGTCGATGGTCATATTCATGGTTTCTTAAATATCTTGTAGTCATCTTTTTCTTGGTCTGCCTCTGTCTCTGCGTCCTGGGACCCTGCCCTCTAGTATTGTTCTTTCCAGACCATCGTGACGCTTGTTGTGACCAAAGTATATAATTTTTCTGTATAGTGTATTGTTTATCAGCCAATTCTCTTTAACATTTAGTTCTTTCAAGACATCAGTGTTCTTTCTTTTTCTGTCCATGGTATTCGTAGGATTTTTCGTAGGATGACAATATGGTGTAATATAATATAAAGATATTTTTAAAACATGTTTTTATAAATCAATCAATTATGTATGGTCTTCTGATAGAAAGTTGACTGTAATGGCTCTCCAACAAGTTATGTCCCTTGATTTGGTGGTGCACTGTTAGACTATTATATATTCCCCTTTCTGACGTTCCTCTCCCAAATGTATCTCTGCCTTCCCCTTACTCTGCTGCCTTCCACCTTCATATTGTAGCTTTAGAATTCTACACAATTTCTCATGTTGTTAAGTGTAGCTTTAGGGTTCTACACGATTTCTCATGTTGTTAAGTGTAGTGTTAGGGTTCTACATGATTTCTCATGTTGTGACGTGTAGTGTTAGGGTTCTACACGATTTCTCATGTTGTGACGTGTAGTGTTAGGGTTCTACACGATTTCTCATGTTGTGATGTGTAGTGTTAGGGTTCTACATGATTTCTCATGTTGTGACGTGTAGTGTTAGGGTTCTACACGATTTCTCATGTTGTGACGTGTAGTGTTAGGGTTCTACACGATTTCTCATGTTGTTAAGTGTAGTGTTAGGGTTCTACACGATTTCTCATGTTGTGACGTGTAGTGTTAGGGTTCTACACGATTTCTCATGTTGTTAAGTGTAGTGTTAGGGTTCTACATGATTTCTCATGTTGTTAAGTGTAGTGTTAGGGTTCTACACGATTTCTCATGTTGTTAAGTGTAGTGTTAGGGTTCTACACGATTTATCATGTTGTGACGTGTAGTGTTAGAGTTCTACACGATTTCTCATGTTGTTAAGTGTAGTGTTAGGGTTCTACATGATTCCTCATGTTGTTAAGTGTAGTGTTAGAGTTCTACACGATTTCTCATGTTGTGACGTGTAGTGTTAGGGTTCTACGTGATTTCTCATGTTATGTAATGTTAGGGTTCTACACGATTTCTCATGTTCTGAAGTGTAGTGTGGGGATTATAGAGGATTTCTCATGATGTTAAGTGTAGTTTTAGAGTTTAACATGATTTCTCTTGTTGCTGTGTAGTTTTAGAGTTTAACATGATTTCTCATGTTGTTTAATGTAGTTTTAGGGTTCTAACGGATTTCTCATGATGTTAAGTGTAGTTTTAGAGTTTAACATGATTTCTCTTGTTGCTGTGTAGTTTTAGGATTTAACATGATTTCTCATGTCGTTGTGTAGTTTTAGGGTTCTACATGATTTCGCATGATACTAAGGGTAGTTTTAGAGTTTAACATGATTGCTCATGCTGTTAAGTGTAGTTTTAGGGTTTAACATGATTTCTCATGTTGTTAACTCTTAACCATTGGCAGGTTTTAAGGTTTTTCTATATTTTGATGCCCTGCTCTATATTTAACAACCATACAAGCTCTTTGCATTGAAAATAGGCATGTTATATATGGTTGGAAAGCTAATTGGATGGGCTATCAGGATATGTAGTTTTAACATAAGTGTGATGTAATTTATGATATCCGTGACCTACTTATGAAAAGTCTAAAAATAGATTATTCTACAAATGACAAATTTTGTTACAGTCACAAAGAAGGAAAAAATAAGTATGACGAATATAATGGAATCTTTTATTAGTCTTTTAAAGTCTTCATATTTGCAAAACATATCTGAATTTAAACATGTTTGGAAAATATGAAATGCAGTAATCATGAAATTAAAAATTTTTAATATTTTCATGTTAAGAAAAAAAGTCAATAAATATGGCCTTCAAGAGAAAATAATGCCGAATTGGTCTAGTAAGCAGCCCGTAAAGAACTAACACTTCTAGTATCATACATAAACATTAAATAGGTATATAATTTCTAAACCTTGCAAGTAAAAGATATTATCGAACAAAAATATGATTACGCAATGATATTTGATAGACAAAATAATCAGGAAAAAGTTATCGGGCATCTTGCAAACAGAGTCAAAGTGACACAGGCATAGAATGTTCATCTGACCCAAGCATAGATATTTCAAAAATCACTGGTGTCTTCATCAGGACAGTAATCTGAGTTATTAGAATCCATTTTATCGCATATTTGGGGATTTTTGGCCGGAGCTATTTGGACGTTTCTACAAAATGGCAAGTGTGAAATGATGTGTGCTCCAGTCAACGAGATTAGACATCTAAAAATAATTCTAACTAATTTTTTAATAATTTTTTATTATATTATCATATGTTCTGCATTAGATAACATACATTTTACCAACTTAAATGCGAAATGGATACAAAATGATGGCCACTTAAATAGGCATGTTGCATCGATCATAAATGATCCAAATCCCATTATCCCAATGGTTAAGGGTTAAGTGTAGTTTTAAAGTTTAACATGATTTCTCATGTTGTTAAGTGTAGTTTCAGTATAAATGCTATTATCCTGTCAATGGCTGCTTTATTTTGTGGTAACTTGTTATTATGTGATTGAGTGTACATTGACCGTTCCTTTGATGTAGAGAATAATAAAGTTGAGGAGATACAAATCAAAGTCAACACAGTAACTCATAAACATGACAGCAAATAAGAATATGCTGTTATGGAAATACAAGATCATGTTAAAGACATCGGTACCTACGGAATATCACGATTGTTTCCGACTTCTAATTGTAATACTTAATCCTTTAGTTTTACACCATTCGCAATATCGTCATTTATTTAATATAATAGCCAGGAGGAATGGTGATAAAGTTGTCTGATCATGTCTCTCCACAGTACTCTGTCCTGTCAGCTCTCCTTGGATCAACATTAAGTGTTAACCTTGATGTCAAGCACATGTCTGTGAAGTGAAAGCAATTCTCACACATTTCCTTATTGTCTTAATTTTAGCGTAAATTCAATACTTCTAGCGTATTTCTTGGCAACTGTGCGATGTCTGTTAGTGATCATATGTCCTAGATAATAGAAATGTTTAATGTTACACTATATTTCAGTTCATGTGGTAACTGTTCTATGTGGTAATACAGTGGTGATTGTTCTATTTTTAAAATCTTAATAGCAATGGATCTGTACAATTTTATGTCCTCTTGGAAAATATTCATACACTATCTGTAGATGGAAAGAAGTCAGAAAGATTTTGTCTGAATCTGTGGATGTCCAACCAATATATTCTGGTTTCCTGACAACTGGGACACACGATAAAGAAGCAGTGACTCGGGATGTGATGGTCCTCTTGTCTTGAACACTTAGACACATTCCAAGGTTATAGAAGATGGCTGGATGATCAACGGACATGTTGGTGACGGGGAATGAGCCCTACATTAGTTGCAGTATTAACGAGCAACGCAGAGAACACCATCATCTTCTAGTGCTAAAGATGTTCACTGTTGGTTTCTGTTCGGAATTAGAAGATAATCAATAGATACCCCAAATCCTCAATGCTATTTCTGCATAGGTGCCTAAATGACTCGGATTGATATGCTGGCAGGAACATTGCTCGTGCAGCGTTAATCAAGCTGGACATGGCAAAGAAGAGAGGTCAAACTAAATGTGGCTGTTTGATCCTCCAAGTTGAGGGTTGTGAGATTGGTAAACAATGGGAAGCTAGAGAAAAATAATTTCAGGATGAGAAAATAACGGCGAGTCATTCATTCCCAGCAGAAGAGATTAATGACAGCCTCGATGTCATTTGATTAATGCACTTTTTATGTAGGCGCATAGTACCAGGATCCAACTCCACAGTGAAATTATAATTTTTCACTAACGCCTCGAGGTTGACTAGCTTAATTCGATTCACTAAAGACACTTGGAAGTAAAATAAATCGTGGACTGTTGACCACATCACCTAAGAAAATTCTGTTAAAAAACAAAGACAAAGACGGTTTAAAACAATATTTTCCAATATGTCTCATGGTATGAAAACATATTCTTTACTTTACCGGACAAGGTTACTCCGACAGATAACAATTCAACATCAGAAAATACTGAGAGAACGAATAGGTTGACTATTAGCGAAACCAAGAAATAAATTAGGTAGATGTCTATGAATCTCTTGTGTAACAATTATTCTTCTTCTTTCAACTCTCCATATCGATCACTTGTTAACCACTTTTTTTAATTTGTATGTAATCTGAACTTAAGAGTGCGTTTACGTTGTGCCAGTTATGCGTCAACACGTAGGACAGCACAGCCGATTTCTGTGAAGTTTTTACTTACTAGGAAGCTTCGCTAAGCCCCCTACCTCAGTCACCTCTTACGACATGACTTGTAGGTAGCAGTGTTACTATTCTTTGCTTCCCTTGCGAGCCCCAGCAACCAACGGGCGCTTGTGTAACACAAATGACAAACAATGATGCCAAACTTTCACTAGTAGACTATATTAATCTATATTCACGATATACTCTGCAGGAGATCAAAACGGTTCTTTGTCTATCGTTTACAACCAATGGGAACCATCTAAGTCCGTAATTTAAGTCAGAGCCACTTATAAACTTATGGGCCTTCGGGTTCAAGTAAGAATTATGGGAAATTAGACCACAACTACACCACGTGACCTCGCATTCCATTATTGTTGTGTATAGATGAATTCATTTTAAAATCAACACAAAATGTTAAATCGAAGTTATATTATGCAACAATTTAGTTTAACAATAAGGAATATCAATATTATGAATATTTTTCACCAATAAATATCCATTGACTCACAAAATTGAGTAAAATTGCAAAAAAAAAGCTTGCAGTATTCTATCAAACATATATAAATTCCAGTCCCTTGCTCTGATCTAGGTCAGGTGTTTTCCTTCAGTTGTCTGGCCTAGTTATCCAGAGTTGGCTGTGCCTAAGTTGTGGTGAAGGAGCATTGTGAAATAAACAGTGTCAAGATTGACAAAGAAATGGAAAGAGGAACGACGTTAGTTATGAGAAGACTATCAAATGCCACAGAACAACATTGCTGAGAGGCGCGTTTCTTGTATGGTTTCGCCCTATCTAAAGTAACCTTAATTTACAAATCGGTTACTAATTAAGTCTCTTTATGATACGAGCTTGGGTGGTAACACCACATCTTTTATAGCAGCATACACATCAATTATATATATATATATATATATATATATATATATATATATATATATATATATAAAAAAAACCTATATATATATACATATACTCACATATTTATACATATTTTAAAGTGCGTCTTTTCTATTAAAACTTACTTGTTTTCTTGAAGGAGTTTTGTTATCGACACAAACAAGGTCTTGTCTTCATTACATATTACTTATTTATTTATTTTTCTTCGCTCCTCGTAGAGATACAGGATCTTAACAATTGTTCTTCACTTTTACCGGTATCTTGCTGGGTTTTTTAATGGCTCCCAAGGATAGTTCAGCATCTATTAGTTCCTTAAGAAGAATTTGTCTCCAAATCAACTTAGGACGTTTCCTTTTCCATGGTTCTTTTGGGTTGCTTGTCCTGAAGACACTCGACTGTGTCTTCCACCGGGTATGCTTGACCCACCACTATTTTCTCCTGTTATCCTAGGACATCACGGGTTTTTTCCATAGGTTTGTGTTTGCAACTCTGTCATACCATCTCAGTCTGAGAATACGCAGAAGACATATGTTGCTTAAAGTACTATATATATATATATATATATATATATATATATATATATATATATATCATATCCGTAAAGCAGCAAACAAAGAAAGGACCCACAGAGTCACAGACCTAAAATCCTGCTTAGATGAACTGCAAAACATAATGGAGAGAGTGATAGCTAATAAATGGTTCTTACAATTCAACCATAAATTGGATCCGGTAAAATGAGATACATGCGGCACTGGAGATCAAGTGGCATACCTGACAATGGTTATAGAACGTAATTTCCAGGAGATAAAGACAATCCCCCAGTCTTACTTGATATGTCCAAGACCATGGATAAAATATAAAAAGATGTTATGCTGGTCATTATTTTAGGCAGTGGAATAGATCAGAGACTTCGATAAAAGATTCTTACAAATAGACAAGTCTCTGTAAAAAAAAAAACGGAGTGCACTGTTCCAAGCTGAAACTAGGAGCACGATTCCTACACACAGGGCATAGCACTGTACCCTTTGATTTTCTTGATCTATATCAATGGTACGCTGATGATACTGTCTTAATAGCAAGAAATGAAATGGAGCTACATAAATTAGTTGATAAGGTTGTGACAGAAAGTAACAACAAAGGATCCAGTTTGAATATTAAGAAGACAGAAGTTATGATAATATAAAAAAGCAGATTTTGCCAAAATGCACCATCACAGTAAATGAGACTGATCTAAGACAAGTGCAGCAATTTAAATACCTCGGAGTCCTGGTAACATCAGATGGCAGATGTCGATCAGAAATAAAGAGCAGAATAGGACGAGCGAAAACAGCATTCCTGAAAATGAGAAGTATTATCTGCAACAAGTCCTTGTCAATCCCGATCAGAATGTGAGTTATTCAGTGCTACATAGAACCAATACTGATATACGGATGCGAGTCATGGACAATGAACACACAGATCGAAAAATCTCTAGGGCCACATAGATGTGGTTTTATAGAAGAATGATGAGAATCCCATGGACTGCTAAAATGACTAATGTTGAGGTGCTGAATGAGATCAAGACACAGAGAAAGCTTATCATCAATATAAGAAAAGGCAGTCATCATTTTTCGGGCATGTGATGAGGAGGGAGGTTTAGAACACATCGTGACAACCGGTAAAATCTAGGGTAGACGAGACAGGGGAAGACAGAGAGAGAAAATGTTGGATAGCCTGACTTCATGGCACGGTAGAGCGTCAACATCTGAGTTGATAGCAAACACCAACGACAGAGATTTGTGTAGATCCATGATCGCCTACGCCAGCCGTCACGGCACCTGATGATGATGATATCAATGGTCTATCATACGCCATGCTCAGACTAGTATCACACTCTCTCAATGCTGATGATCTAACTGGGATATTCCTTCGAGTTACCGGGACTTGCCATCTTCAAACTCCAGTGAACCTAGAACATTGTCATAATATGGGCTAGTAAATGGAACCTCAAAATAAACCGGAACACAGTTGTAGCAACGCCTATCTAACTGTCAACACAGCTAAACAGACAAGTTCCATTTCGTTGAAGACAATAAGAGCGCTGGCATCTTGGATACGGAAAGCAGTGTTAAAAAACATATATCAACCACTACCTTTGCAATAGTTAAAATCACTTATAAAGAGAAAATCATCCCTAGACTGCAAGACAAACACTGGATATGATTATGAGAACGTCGTGATCAAATATCTCAGTATAGCAGACCATGTTATTATATTTCTGTTACCTGCCGGACATCGCAGACTCAACAAAGATTTACATACACTAGGAATAAGTCAAACAGCTCTCTACCAGCAAAATGAACCGACCTCGGGACCTGTCTGGCAAGACTACAAACTAAGCGTTGAGGAGAAACTTTACAGATCTCAACCTGACTGTCCAGTTTATGGTCCTTGTTGAACTAAACGCATGGCCAGAGATTGCTGAAGTTGATATATATATATATTTCATCGTGTTTAAAACACTACAGTATTATGATAGCTAGTTGCTTAAATATCATGTGAAGCTTAACATGGCAGTTATATTTTATATTCTTCTGCATGTTTTATAAGAGGGAATAAGACAGAATGACGACTGGCCAGTATTGTTTCATATCACGAGATCCTTCCTTGCCTAACAAAGTGATATTATTTTTTTGCATTAAAATTAACTTTATTTAACATTAACCTGAGTTGTATTCTCTTTCCGTGATACTCATCCTATTCTTATCTATATTCATATTTCACGAATTTTAATTCTTCTCTCTATCTGTTAGTTCATTGTCCACGTTCCCGCTCCGTAAAACACTGATTAATATATGTCCCACTTGACATGTCTTGCCAATTGTATAATTTTATTTGTTTCGATGTTTATTCATTTTTAATGTTGTTAAATATGTTCTTGGGTATTCTATTCTCCTATTTAATACTACATTATAACAAAAATTAAAAAGAGTGAACAATCCTCTGCAGAAATTAAAAGAACTACAAAACATGAGAAAAAAGGAACTGATATAAATACAAAACTAAGATTTTTAAGAGGATGTATTTTTCCCCATAGAACACAATTTAACAAGGCAAAGATTGTTGATAAAACAGTTGAAAAATTGATGTGAACTTCGAACACTAGTGTTAGAGAAGAGTACTACGAATATCATGGTCAGTAAAATAAGACCAAATATTTTCACTTTGCAACAGTTTAAGATTTAAGAGAATTGGTTTGTGTTTGTTTGTTTGTTTCGTTCGTTCTTCTCGGCCATTTCATCATTCTTATTGTCAAATATAAACAGCCTTTGCCAACTACGAGTAGAACGTTTCGTCCGACTTAAACCCCTATTAGTGTTGGACGAACACATCCGAAACCGAAGTTTTCGGCCTTTAAAAATGTTTGAGTCTGTCCTACCAACTGTTAACACTTTCCAGACATAGTGAGTACATTTCTCTTTAATGATCCGTTTAACGCCGTATATTGGGGCTTGGATCTACGCAGTGCCGGATTAGGCTAGCGCGGGGCCCGTAAAAAATTTTAGCGCGGGGCCCTAGGTTTTGTATGATAATAAAATAAAACACAACTTTTACAAACAAACTTGTCTCGATTTAATGTGAGCAACTTTAGAGATAACACTAGACAAATCAATTTCTCTAAGTAAATTACATTCAATGTTCATTATGGTGAGGTTATTTAGACGATCTTGTCCCATCATGTTCCTGAACTCATTTTTTATACACTTTAATGTTGAAAAGAACGTTCTCCGCTGTAGTTAGTAATCATTAAAGACAAGTAAATTCGTAAGACTATTTCTTCATTTGGGAAACACGACTCTAATGAATTTTCCATTATAAGTTTATAAAATTGCAGTTCAAGAGCCTCATTCTTTTCGTTGCTAATAGCAGCAGCTACATTAGTTTTAAGAGTTCAGAGAACTGCATAAGTTCGTCGTCAGGCTTTCTTCCAAATCCTCTTGGTAAGAGCTGACAATATTTGGAGTTCTTTTCAAGATCTCTTCCTCTGTAATAGATTTTAACTGCCGGAGTATTCCAAATACACCAGTCACTCTATGGTACAGTCTAAATCAATAACTTTGCAAACAAAACAGAACTGTTGTCCTTTAGTTTATGTATAACACAACCAATCTCTCACGTGAGTTTTGTTTGTTGGTGAATGTGTATATGTGAAAAACGACTTTCGACAAAATCGTGGATTGTTTGAAGTTGTTTGGCCATTCACCAATATCGTTGAAGTACATTTTACTTTCGTTGTGTTTTTGGCTTGTAGATGATGTTGTTACATTAGAAGCATGTGCTGTGTTTTCTGCTTCTCTTTGGCTTGAAGATGATATGGCTAAATAGGGAGGACTTTCTGTACATTCGATTTCAGTTTGTCTTGTGAAAAATGTGGCTAAATCATGAAGAGTTGCTGATCTTAATGGTAATATTTGTAATGATGATTCTTCTATAGCACTGCCTTCATCTATTACACAGTGGGACACGTCTTCTGTATTTTCTGCTTCGATTTCTTTGGATTCAGCACCATCACACACGACATTTAAAAATCTAGACAGCTTGCGTGTTTTTGATATAACATCTGGTTATTTTTTCCATTTTCATCTGTCACATAGGCGTGGGGCCCCCTAGAAGCGCGGGGCCCGTAGCATTTGCTACTTCTGCTACTAGGCTAATCCTGCGCTGGATCTACGCCAAAGAGCCTTTTGCAACCTTTTTTGACTAAGCGCGGCGTGGCTTTTTGTATCGTGTAATGAGTACTCTTTAATGATCTTTTAACGCCGTATATTTTGGCTAGAGAATTGGTTGATAAATGTCACACATCATAGCACACACTGGAGGCATTCCAAAATAAATGTTTCCGAATAATCCTACAAATGTTTTCGCCAAAAAGGATAGCAAATGTGGAGCTTTTATAACGAACAACCTGCACAATGGAGAAAATAATATAAAGACGACGATAAAGGGATTGGTCGCGTGTGCTGTATGCCAGTAGGGTCATTGACTAGCAAAGTTATCCGATGGACAACGGATGGGAATAGCTGGCCTGGATGTCCCTAGGAAACATGAAGAAAACTGTGGAAAGAGAGTTAAAAGAGTCTAGCATAACGTAATAAACGATTAGTATAAATGCTGTAGAACCGTAACAATGGAAATTTCTTGTGGAAACCGACTGTGTCGAACTGGACGCTAAGAAGATCTTTATATATATATATGGCCTTTTCGTCCTTACAGACGATCAGTTGACAATATATATATCTAGAGAGGATAATTCTGGATTGTATAATACCGGACAGACAAAGGAGAGAAAGACCAAGATGAAGATCGGTGCAGGATGTCATAGAAAAGTTGACTATAGCTGCGTCGAGAGCCATACACCTCACACAGGATATAGAGGCAATTAGAGTTGATGTCATGGGAGTCAAGTTCCTACAGGGACAAGCTAGACGATGATTAAACGTTTGTAAAGAACCCGGATCTCATTTATACACTCCTACTACCTCTGAGACACAAGTCGTCAACAAATATGTGCCAATATTTTCTAGACTATACACTATCATTTCAAACATTTCCCGACACATTATTAACAATTTCAAACTCCTTTCTCCGTGCGTTCTTATTGCTTCCTTTGCTCCTCTTGTAATGCTTGTTCCATGTCCAGATAACCTTGACATATCATTATCTGGTCTTACTACTGTATGTTTCTTCTATCATATGAGTCTTCAAATCTTCTTAAGACATCATATGAGTCTTCTCATAATCTCTTCTTACAATGGTGTCTGATTGGTTTTTTTCCAGTAACTTCTCTTTAGTAAACATATATGCCCATTCTACACTTTCATTTTGAGTAAGTACCCATTTATAAAAGTTTGTATCGTTTTAGAAACGTACTAAATAAGGAAATTTGACATTTGAGTTAACCATTCTTAATTTCGTCTAAAGACTAAGTATATGTTACTAAGTGTTTAAGATGTATGCCTTGCTTTTCGAAGATCCTGGGTTCTAATCTGGACAGCACCGTTCTGTATACAAATGCATTTTCTTGAGATCCCTGGATTGTTGCAGAAGCTATTAAGTTCGTATTTGTTCAATACTCTCAGCATGTGGTGTGCTATTTCTGTGAAGAGGTACAGAGGCCATATGGGGAAAAACCTAATGTAATGAATTTAATCTACCCTTTTAACTTAGTGGTGGCGTCTGTGGCTTAGGGGATAGTGACTTGGTCTATTAACCCTACGTTCTGAGTTCGAGTCACGTTGCGGACAGTTTGGTTGCAAATTGTTTCGCGTGGATTTTTGCGAAAGGACGATGGCATCACCCATTCAGAAAGCAATGGCAAACTACTGAACGTAATAATGCCTTGAAAATCACAAACAGCGTTAAAATTCTGGAGTTGATTCCCAAAGTTCTGTAAAGCATATGCAATTAACTTTAACTTTAACTTAGTATTGCACTTGATTCATTTTCATTCCCACATACTGACTAACAAGTGCACTAAAAACTCATCTTGTTTTATTATTGCTCTCATTTTGATATCATCTATTCCTCTATACCTATCAATGTTGCTGTCAACATGTAGATATAGATAGATATAGATATATAGATATATATGTAACAAGGTACATCATTGTACAGAGAAATGTTTAGTATATGCATAATAAAACAGTAGTCTGCCCTTTCCACGAATGGTATACTCGTTACTAGTGACGTCTCTGGACTTAGATATCTATATACCAGCTGTATTACACAGCTTCGCTTGATATGTACGTTAGTATATATATATATAGAGAGAGAGAGAGAGAGAGAGAGAGAGAGATCTTCTTCTTTTGTCTTCACACTGCTACCGGGTTGTTGCTCAGTGTCGTGGTTTTCTGTCTTTATCTTGCGCTGTTCTGGTGGCTTGGGTGATTGTTATTTTTGCTCTTCGACAGAATTCTGCTATACCATCTAACCATCTTTTTCGTAGTCTTCCTCTTGCCTTCTTCTCTGATGTTATGTTGTAGAAGACTCTGGATACTCTGGAGTTTGGCATTCTTATTAAATGGCCAAAACACTTCATTCTTTGTTTCTCAATGTATTTCAAGTAAGTTTCTGTGCCAACTTTCTTTCTTGTGCTGATGTTGGTGACTGTCTTTTCTTGTGTTGTTGGTAACTTTTCGCAAGCAGCGCATTTTACATGTAGTTGTTTTTTTTTGGGACTGCGCTTTTCTCATTGTCCATGTTTGGCCCTGGTAATACAAGTAGGTATGAAAATGCTGTTGATCATCTGTTGCTTAGCTGTCAGTGAAATTATTTGGTGCCTTAACAATGGGGCTAGCTGGTAAGTTATAGCATTTGCTTTTTGCACTCTATCCTCTATCTCTCTATCTAGTCATCGATGAATGTGAATTTATATATATATATATATATATATATATATATATATATATATATATATATATATAGTACATTTCACTGGAATAAACTTGAAGAAATATATGTTTGCATGAAAAAAATGAATTATTCATTGCTGCAATGGAACAAAGTGATATTTTTAATGCATTGACAGAGTCTGGACTGATCAGAGGAGTTTCATGGTTGTGAATCCCAGTTACTGACCAGATTGAGAGAAATGTACCGATATTGGCACAGTCGTCCGAAATAAGCACACACAAATAAGCAAAACGATTGATTGATCAATATCAAACGGACGTTTTGAATCGCTGTACGCAGCTGAATTTGTTGAGACTGTGATCGAAACACCTACGGACATATCCGGGGCGCTTTGATGATATTTCTCATATAACCGATAACTTAATTAATTATTCATTGCAGGAGCACTAATTGTTAGGGGGAGAGCTGCAGTAACGTATTAATTAGTGACCTCGCTGCTTAGCCGTGTGATATCACAGTGGGTGTGGAATCATTTTTCCGACCGTAACGGCTCACTTGCCGACCCTGACTTAATTGGTTACCAGGAAAAGGACTGAGAAGTTAAGACAGCCTACATGATGTTGACCACATCACTTAACATGTGCCGACAGTCAATGAAAATACTGGACTATCACCTTATTACACAATAACTGTTGGTTTCCTTCTTATTTGAATTGTTAGATGGAGGAGGATCAACTTTACCTGGGACAATCCTGTTTTTATTTCAACGCTTACTCTGTAATTTCTCTAAGAATATTCTTTTACACTTTTTACACATAACGACAAATTCGGATTCGTCTCATCTTATACTTCTTACTTTCAAAGACCAAGATAGCTAGGGTTTACATCGAATTCGCTTAATTATCTTACCTTGCCCAGAATACGGACTATTCAGTTATACACTATTTGGTTTAACTGTTTTTCACGCTATTTCTGTTTTCTAAATCTTTATAACTTCGAAAACTAGAATATCAGTCTGTTTAATCGTTCAGTGTGAGATTACATCACACGTTTACTGTTTTTCGCATGTGATACACGTAGGACTCAAATTGATTTAAGAACTAGTCATTCATATCCACTAGACAAACTTCATGTAAATGTAGGGCGTAGCTGTTTGTGTATATATTGATCTACTGACTGCAATGGTTACACAAACACATAATAGCTACAAGATGAAGGGCAAGAGACATTTAGAAACTAATAAACATATAAGCTTTATGGGTCCAAATCTATTGAGCTACTACGTCAGTAGAGACAATGCACATACGTGGGTGTTCTGTGTGTATACGCGTCGTTCCTAATCAGTATGTCATCCGTGGAATGAGCAGATAACGTTCGTGTTAGCAAGCGTGAACTATTCAATGGTTTACCTTAATAAAATAACAATAGATTTTTAGAATGACGGTGGTCTTTTTGTCTTTTTTTTTAATGAAGCATTTATATTGAGAGTGTTATTCCATTGTATGACGAGGCACGTATGGACTTTTCAATATGGGAGATATTCATCAGAAAATAAAATTACAGCCGACATTTTATCCTGTATAAATGAGATTTATATTACATTTAACTCCTAGTGGACCAGGGCAAAAGCCAAGTGTTTACATGCCACTTGTTTTTAGAATAAAAATGCCCTTTAGTGTGGCTCCTGGTACAAAGGCGTCCAACCTAAAGCCACGTAGTGTGGCATGTGGTCCACAAGGAGTTAATACAGATCATAAGAGAACTTTATAGTGATCAAATATCGGCTGTAAGAACATGCGATGACATATCAGATTTAGTTGACATAAGACAGGGAGTCAGACATTGCTACATTCTGTTGCCTTGTCTGTTTAGCATAAATTTGAAAATAGCATGAGAGATTTTACAGAAAATAGCGATAAAGAACAAAACGTTCTTTTTATAATCGGAGAATGAGAAATACCTGAACTAAGATATGCTGATGATACAGTTTTTCTGTCAACATTGCAAAGAGGGATTGAGAAATTAATCAATGAAATGCAAACGAAAAGCTAAAATCACTAACTATTTCTCAATGTGACGAAAAATAAAATAAGGACAAGGGATAAAATAAGCTTGACAAAGGATATTTTTATCAACAGAAAGAAAATAGAAATTGGGAACAGTTTTGAATAGCTCGGTTTACTGCTAACAAGAGATAGAAATGAAATGAAGGAAATTAAAAGAAGAACAAACATTGATTTACAATAAAAGTAAACTACTAAAATCAGTACGGAATAGAACTGATAGGAAAACAAAGATCATAATTCTAAGACCATACATATTTCCAGTGGCAATTTATTGGTATGAAGAATTGACATTTAATAAGACAGCGGAAAAAAACATATATGCTTTTGAATAGTGTTACAGAAGTCCTCCATATATCATTGACAGAGAAGAGAACAAATAGATCTAGCCAGAAAGAACTTAAAATTAAAGAAAACTGTCTGATGTTACAAAAAAGACGAACAAATTAATTATTTTGGACATATAAAGACACACGAAAGATTGATGAAGAGCGTTATGGGAAAGAGGCATCCCTTAACGAAGAGAAGAGAAATCCCCGGAGAAAATGGATTCAGGATGTAATTTTGTAATATATTTGATGATGATTCTCACTAAGATTTATGTTTTTTTAAATTCATTGTTCAACATATTCAAATCTAAAAATAAATAAAATTTCAAAATAGTATTTCATGTCTTCTTTTTCAATGCAGAATTATTCTCTCAAAGATGACCATCGTTTTTCTGTTAATGACACACTCCTTCTGTCTGGACGCTGAAAACTTCGATGATGAGCTGGATCAAATCAACGATAGTTCTAGTTGGCGCATAAAAAGGGCACGACATCACGTTTGTTTTTGTTGTACACATTCGTTTAACACCCAATGTTGTTTAACATGTGGACAAAAACTAAGGTAAGAAATATAAATAAAATTAACACACCTGTTTGTAGAGTTCTTCTTACCTTGTTGTTTAAGACTTTCACGTTCACGCATCTGACAAATGGTAGCCATCAGCTCAAGTCTTCTAACACTGACACTGTCAGTAGGGTACTTCGTGAAATGTAGAAAAGATATGAAGATGTGCTACTCTAATCACAGTTGTACGTTCTGTCTGTCAGAAACAATCATTCGGATACAATAGAGCTAGAACCACACACACTCACACACACACACACACATATATATATATATATATATATATATATATAAATAATAAATGCAAATGTTACTTTACTATCTAAGAAAAAGCATGCAGGAGGTAGAGGAACTGTTGGTTTTTCCTCTTTCATAGAATGTCGTTTGATTTAACTCCAACCCTTTAATGCTCAATTCCTATATATACTCGTATATAGTGACATTAGCTAGAGAGGAAAACACTGCCAGCATCTCCATCGACGAACGTCCATTAAAATAAGTCAAGGATTTTACATACCTAGGGAGCATGTTCTCAGCAAAATGAAAGATAACTAACGAAATCCAACATCGATGCAACAGAGCAAATCAAATAATAGGACAAATGATGCCAATACTAAAATACAATAATGTCACAATGAACACAAAAAGAGCATTGTTCAATACAATCTTTCTTTCAACATTATACTATTAGTGTCAAACCTGGACGCTGACATCAAATGATAGAAGAAAACTAGTCACGATAAAGATGAAGTATGTACTCAGAATGCTGGGAGTATCAATAAGTGACCGGTTTAGGAATGAAGACATTCGGAAAAAAGTGGGTACAACATCAGTACTGAACTTCATCAAGAAATAACAAATGAAATGGTTCGGCTACATAAGCATATTACCAATAGACAGTGCACCTCAAAGAGCAATGTTACTCCGATACAATGTATACAAAGCAAAAGGCCGACCGCGCAAAAGGTGGACCTCAGAGATAACAGAGGCGACGAAAGACACTGTCTATGAAGCGAACGCGAAAGCCCGTTCTAGAAATCTCTTATTATCTTAATGTTGTGAGATAAAACAGGATTGGAGAAAAGAAAAGAAAGGTCTTGTGTCCATTAAAAGACTATTTCTTTGATGATAACGTGATGCACTCAGATAGATGTCATTTCATTCTTGAGTGTTTATGAATATTTAAGCACACGATAACATGGACCAGGCTGATATTATAAATTCCTTAAGGGAGAGAGAACGTGTACATGATTCACGTAATAGCGGTGAATCTACAACACTAACCAGACTGCAAGAACTCAAAGTTAGGTGTGGTGTAGCTCGACAAGAACGCTATGCTGGCAGACAAAGAAGAATTGTAAATCAACAAGGAACCGGTGTCGTCAGTCGCCACACGCTGATGGACATACTGAGGGAGAGATCGGAGCACTTATGGACTAATTTGTTTGACGTCGGATGGTGATCCGACGACTAAACTAAAACTAAAACTGGTTAGTGAGTAAGAGTGTCAGGATATTGGATGTGTATCTTGGTATCTAAACTTTGAAGATAGACGACATGATCAGAAATCTATGAAATTATTTTAAGAATGAACAAGATATAACAAATATTTAAATTAACACGTGACAAAATAACTAACCTTTGGAAGGGAACATACATCTAGGGAACAAAAGTCTAGTTTTTAAGAGCCTGCGTTTTTCCCTTGGCAACATATGGTTGTGAAACATGGATCACATTGACAAAGCGGCAGAGAAGATCATTAATGCATTTAAATGCAAATGCTACAGAAGAGTACTTAGAATATCATGGACAGAGAAAAGAACAAATTTTCTGTTCTACAACAGCTTGATATTAGAGAGAGTTGGCTATTAAAGAGCATAACATCCAAGAAACTTAAATAGTTCGGACACTGCGAACGACATAAGTGCCTAGAGGAGACAATTCTGGAAGGAATGAACCCTTGGAGAAGAATGAGAGAAAGACCCAGAAAACGATGGGTGCAAGATGTCATTGACGATCTGAGAATGACTGCTGCTGACGCCGGTCAACTTGCACAGAACAGAGAGTTTTTCATGACTGCTGTCATGAGAGACAAGTTCCGGAAGGGACAAGCTTTTTGATGATGATAATGAAGTGACTAAATAGTGTCTTATAATTAACTATCACCATTATTTTATTCATTAGCAAAGTAAATTAATTTTTACTTGATCCCATGATTTTCAAAACTGCACAGACTTGCTAATTTTAGTTCTCTTAGAATCATCTTTCTTACCATTCATCATCATCAAATAGACTGTCCTGAGCAGAACTTTGCCACCCCAACAGTCCTCCGGAAATTTTCTCCCTCATATGCCAGATGTCCTGCCTCAGCAGCCGCCATGTTCAAACCATCAGTTACATCCTGAATTCATCTTATCCGTGGTCTTCCTCTTCCCCTCCTGGTTGGTTTCTTACCATTATGTGTGCTAATTCTATTCTTTTCTGACTAACACATTTTAAATTTGTCTTCTTCTTCTGCTTTACTCTAAACCACGTTTCTCAAAGTGGGCGGTACCGCCCCTAAGTGGGCGCTAAAGCGTTTTAGGGGGCGATAGTGGGTTCAGAAGAATTGGGGGTGTTTAGGCGATTAGGGGTCGGTGGCTCTTAAAGAAGAAATTAAAAATAAATATTTGAAAGTATATTATTTCCGTGATTTTGGGATTGAATAATCATTTTAAATTTGAATTCTGCATTTAGATTCATTTTATGCCCGTCTTACACGATCCTTTTTTTCATCAATTTTCTATTTTATGCATATAATCATTTGAAAATTGACCATGTGTTGCAGAAATATATATCAATTTTCTATACCAAGAAGAAAACAGCATGTAAATATGTGGGAGGGGGGCGTTGACAAACTTTTATAATGTGGAGGGAGGCGTTACAAAGTTTATGTTGTGCAAAGTGGGCGGTGGGTCGAAAAAGTTTGGCAATCTATGCTCTAAACTAACCACTTTTCTATTTTTAGTCAAAGAACATATGCTTTTTTTTCTTATTTGTGTTGTGTATGACGTTTTGTTTACTATGTCATCATATTTTGTTTATCTGTTTTCGTACATCCTCTCCACGAAGCCATTATTTTGTAGTGGTAGGGAGGAGTGAGTGCTTCAATGAAACAGGGGACTATGATGTTGAGAATTTTTTTTTCTGGCATAGCCGGAAAGGTTTCTGAGGAGGAGCCAAACCAAATATTGCTTCTGGTCCTCCAGGTTCAGGTTTGACTTTGGACTGACGATCCAATACGGTAAAACTCTTAATGCCACGGAAACAGCAACGAAAGCACTACTCATTCACCGACACGAGTAGCTACGATTGTCATAGACTAGAATAACTAGAAGTGGTGAAAGTCAAGTAGAATAGGAAATGCAAGAAAAGAACCGCTGCTAGAACACAATATAAAGAATGTCCAAGGATAGAGAAGAATAACATGATTTTGTGCTGCTTAAAGCTACAAGTTCGTTACAAGCTAACAGAAATAAAAGTAACTTGTATAATGTATTTGATAAAAGACGTTTGCTCGATTCATCAATGTAGATTTTTGTTGAACTATGACAATATTCCCTACTACTTTTTCGTATTAACTCTTCACTAATAGCTATCTATTTTGCATTCTTTGTATCACATTAATTCATTCGCCCGTGTGGTGCCGATGATCGCAAGGGGAGCAAAGAATAGTTCCACTGCAACCTACAATGCATGTCGTAAGAGGCGACTGGTGTGGACCCTACGGATGCTACCCTCGTAAATAAAAAGCAGCGCAGAAATCGGATGTGCTTGCCTACTTGTAGGTGCATAACTGGCACAACGTACAATCGCTCTTAGGCTAAGATCACATACAAATCACACAGAGTGGTTGATAAGTGGTCGATCTGGAGCGTTCGGAGAAGAAGAAGATTTATTCCTGTACTGCACAATGATGACTATTATTGATCAACTTTTTGATCAACTTTTACTTTCTTTCAGAATTGGTAAACGATCGGATGTGACAGAGTCCGACGATGTCAAACAATTGGCAGGCTATGCTGACAACATGAAAGAAGAAAATAGTCTCGTTCAAGAATACTTCCAAGGGGATTATTCCAGTGACCGGACAAGCCAAACTCGTATCTGTTCCTGTTGTCTACGTCAGATGCACAGATATCCGAATTCACATGTGTGGCCATGTTGTGACAAGTGTCATTATCTATAAAATATAATGCTTAAATCTGATATGGTTGTGTTCAAATCCATTTTGATTTCTTCTTCGAACGCTCCATATCGACCACTTGTTAACCACTCTTTGTGATTTGTATGTGATCCAAGCCTAAGAGCGATTGTGCCAGTTATGCGCCTACAGGTAGGCCAGCACATTCGATTTCAGCTACGCTTTCTATTTACTAGGAAGCTTCCTAGGCCCCTACATCAATGACCTCTTACGACATGCCTCTTAGGTCGCAGTGTTAATATTCTTTCCTCCTCTTGCGATCTCCGGCAACACACTGGTGCATTTTGATTAACGAAAACATCTTTTCAACAATATTCACCTCATGTTTACTTGCCTTGTTTTTTTTCTTTATAAATTGGAAATACATTTTCTCAAATTATCTTCATTTAGCTTACTGACAACTAAATGCTACAGAAAGATCCTACGAATACTATGGACAGAAAAAAAAAGAACACTGATGTCCGGAAAGAACTAAATGTTAAAGAGAATTGGCTGATAAACAACATACTATACAGAAAATTACATACTTTGTCACATCAAGCGCGACGATGGCCTGGAAAGAACAATACTAGAAGGCAGGGTCCCCGGACGCAGAGGCAGACCAAGAAGAAGATGGCTACAAGATATTAAAGAAACCATGAACATGACAATCGACGAAGTGGGTGAACTGGCAAGAGACAAAGTGAATTTCAGATGTGCTGCAAAGAGAGCAACGTCCTATAAAGGATACGCACCTTGATGATGAGCTTACTGACATTTGAACTTTTAAAGACGACACATATTTGAGACTATTCTACAGTCAGCTGAATTGTGTACATATATTTTTAAAATATAAATAAAGTGACAATTAGAATGTTAAATTACTCTCAAGTATAGTGGCACTGACTTTTTAGTGAAGCTTAAATAAGACGAAGAGGGTGTCAATACTACAGAATTAACAGAAAAGTGTTGCCATGAAAATCACGAACTTAAATTATTCTTGAACTCTCAGAAGTAGCTGTGTCCTGACTTAGTAGTAGCTATTCACTGCAGAATACAGAACTGTAACTGCACCGGTTCATATGTATATATATATATATATATGTCTTGTCCCCTTCTTGAACTCTATCTTATGGAGGCGAACACGAATAGAAAACGTGCACGAATAGAACACGAATATGCTGGTCAACCGATCTACAGACCACACAGAGTGAGTTTAATATGTGGTTTATATAAAACGACGTCTAACAAAAAGAAGCAGAAGAATCTCAACTATGATATTCCAAATTTTCTTGACACTATTTTGTTCTCCACCCATTCTTGTGATGAGTTCATCTTCTCTGTAATGTATCTCGTTCTTTGTGAATTCCAGTGAGATACATTACAGTATAAAAGTGTAAGATAGTTTCTTGCGTGTATTATACAGGGTGTTCAAGATAAAAGTAGCCTATCAATGGAGCTACTCTGTCATATATGTATGACAATGAGAAGGTTCAGTTATGACGAAGCATAGATCAAGGGTGTACGATGGTGTGTAATTGTAGTGCGGGAAGAGGTGATGAACAAATGTGACGTAGGGCGAGCTAGTCAGAAGCAGTTTAAATAAATACGTAACTGACAACTTTTGATTTGTCAATGGGGCTACTTTTATCTTGAAAACTCTGTATTGTGGTTTTATTTTTTCACTGATTTCCAACTGTGATTATCTGCATACATTTGATATTGTGTTTAGACATTAACAAGAGAATGTGCTGATAACTAACTACTGTTTGAATGTGATATTTTTTAATACAAAAGCATGTTATATAGACAGAAATCTGAACATTCTTTACCTTGATTATTTGTCAGTGACCAGACCATGACACCAGTAACTTAAACAAATAGAATTATTCACTTCACGTCATCCCTATAGAACCGCATATTATAGAGCGGTGCCTTCTTAGTAGACAATACTTACTTCCAGATTTCTCTCTAGATTCAGAACTCTCGCTTGATATACTTGGTTGAATCTAGATATTATACTATATCTTTAAGTTATAAATTTTTTTTAACATTTTCTTTATAATATCACTAATTGTTTTCGAGAATATGCCATCTACATCTATTAACCGTATTGAAATATATCTATCTACTTTCTCTAGCAATTTTCAAAAGTATACATTTTTCCTTTTCTTGAAATGTGCCTCTTTTTCAGATATTGTCATGATAAACCTTGCACAACCATCACTGTCATGTTGTTAATTTCAAGATGTTAGTACTATCCGATATCCTTTAGCACATCGTGTCTTTCAGTTTCGATATCTGTCTTCTTCAGTATATCTTCTTCCTCGTACGCCCACTGTAAATTCAGACGGAAAGTCATGACGCCTGGTATTGCACTTCTGACTGATTTTTGCATGGGCCTTACGAAGACTTACGAGATCAATCATCTACTCTACATCTGTTTCTCCTCAGTCACTACGTGATTTGTAATTCGTTGTCAATAAAATAATTGATTTTAGGATTTTAATGTTAGCAATATTGATAGTAAAAGTCCCTATAACATATAGAAAGATGTGCTCTCGTGGTCTAGCCTATACCACTAAAATATTTTCTGCTATATTAAACTTGTGATTATAGAAGTATCAGGCCTGTGCAGAAATAGATTTTCCAATCGATACCGTATCAGTCTATCTTACCCCAGAAAGGTAGAGTACCTAAAACAGAAGGTGCAAAAATGTAATGCAACATAACTATTTTTGCTTAGATATTATATTACATAAGTTATCTTATTCTTCTTCTTTGCGTTCGGTTTCGTATGCTCGTCTAAACCATGAGATGGGTTGCCTCTATGAAGATGCATGTCAGTTGGAGTTCCTCGTTAGTTCTCCATAGTTCGCTCTGTAAGTTTTGTTCATGAGGCCATGTTTCGTTTGGTTGGTGTATGTATGATGGACATGACTGCAAGATGTGCTCTGGAGTGTTTCTCTCTGGCATGCACACTGTGTAATCTGAGCAGGCTTTATTCTGTGCATGTGATGGTTGAGCCTGTAGTGACCTGTTCTTAGGCGAAAGATTGTATATAAGTTATAAAATGAATTAATTGACAAGTAGATATTGAAAAGAAATAACTTATAATTGTACGACGAGATAATATATAAACATACGAATAAAAATGTATACATAAATATATATATATTTATTACACTCCTCTCATTCCGTTAAACGCTACATAGGGCATGCAAGTAATTTCTTTATACCGCTTTATCCTTGACCATCCATTTAATCCCTTTTATGGAATTAGCTCATCTTTCAGTGAAGCTCGTTTCACGATTTTCCTATTTGTCCTTTCTTTCTTGAATCCTTCGCTTCCTACTTCGATGTCTGTTTTGCGTTTTATTCTCAGAGCATAACCAACATATGTCCATCTCCTCTTTTTTATAACAGTTGTTGCTACTGATATATATGCATATAACATTTTTTTAAAGTTCACTCTTACTAAAATCACCCAAAAAATAATTTTAAATTACCAAAATTCCACATCATTACCATTTCACCTGAAATTAGAATATCTCGAACGACACACATTCTGCACAAGGTGCTAGCCATGCTACCAGCAGAGCGTGTAACGGATATTTAGCCAGCAGGACAAAACTGCTCTTTGGTCAAAATTTAGAAGAGTTTAATGAGGTCCCAGCGTGAAACAAAATATGCAATAAAAAAAGCAACAAAAACAAAAAAACAGCATAATTCATGTGAATAACTAGAACGTTGGTCGCGAAATGTATTCCCACAATTGTCTTTGTAAGTAGTACAATTGCTGTAATATTCGTGTCCAACATGCTTCTACCACAAAAGCTGACTGCTGTAGACCTTCCTCCATCGTTTCGTTCACTTGTAATATTGTCTATATATGCAATGTTAATTTTAATATAAGCTTTCTCGTCTCACACAAAAGTCCTTGTTGTTTTTTGTTGCAGTGCTGTTTCACTAGAATAGTCAGTTTGCTTCATTATATCATATCCAGTGTAGTCTTGAAGTCTGTGGTGATTGACCACATGTACGCATGTCTGAATTGTCAATCTTGAATTCTGCATACATGTGACTGCGATGTCGATTTTGTTCTGTTCTGGGACACAGAATGCAAATTGTTCTAATCAGATCATATTTTGGTAGCTGTCCGTCCTGTGTTAGACTGTTGTAAACAAAGAAAGAAACTTAGCAGGATGGCAGAATGGTGTGATTGTCTTAAACATATCTCAGATAATTACAGTCTATCATTTAAGGGGGCAGTACCAACAGAGAATTGATGGCAGTAGTACAAAAATCATAGAAAATTCAATTTTAAAGATATAGGTGCCATATTTTCACACATAATGGACACATTATTAAGCTATCACAACAAGTAAATGCCTCAGGGGTCTAGTATGTACATTTGAGTGCAAGAATTTTTTTTTTCATGAAAATTGACTTCACACATGCGGAAAATTAAGATGGTACTTTTTACAGACATTTAAGCAAACGGTACAACCAAACTCATTCAAATTTAAACAGCATACACACAAATGGTGTAGGTTTCGTAGGGAAATAGGAAAATAGTTTATAATGAATAGTTTTTTTGGCACTTGAAATTTGTCTTAAATATGGTTTGAAAATTGTCAGCTTTAAAAAATCATAGAAATGAATATATTAAAGATGTTTTAATCTCTCTAGAATATAAGAGAGGCCATAGTAGTGTAAATAAGCATGCCAAATTTCATTCTGATTGGTTAATAATTGACAAAGTTATGATGTAAAGATGACAGATAACTGATAATTTTGGAACAAGATCACAAACATATTTTTGTCACATGTTTACCTCAATGACTCCCAGAAGACGTCTTCATCTATGAGTCATGATAACTCAGAAGCTATTTAACTAATTGTAAAAATTTAAACATAAATGTGTAGAAAATTGGGTAATCTTTAATTTGATACCAAGTTTGTTATGATATTTAAAAATCACATTTTTTCTAATATCCCTGGTGGTACTTCCCTTAATTGTCATCAGACTGTGACAACGCTTAGTTAAGATTCGGTTCGTTGAGGAACAGCAATATACAGGTTGATCTAGAATCACAACGAAGTATCGTTTAATTCTGAAGTAAATATTTCAACAAAGCACAGCACGAGCAAAACTTATCAAACAGCAATTAATAATTTATCAATACTGTTGTCTATGATGAGACATCGGAATAGTCTTCACACTCATACTGCCAAGTATGGTCAATGATTGTTGTTTCTAGAGCACTTACTATGCTAGAACATAGGTACTACAGTGATCACCAATAGACTTTACCTGAGTAGGAGTTTCCGCAACTATAGGCATAACACTATATGAAAATTGTGCTGTGGTTGTTAGGCATATTTATGTAAAGGTCATGAAATCTAGTGCTGATTGCCAAAATTGTAATTCTCATGTTATATTTTGTTAATTTTTTGTTTCCTTTATTTCAGTCGCTATGAATTTAGGCGTAGTTAAGACGCATAATATGGCATCTACGACTGATTGTTGCGCGTAGGCAGTTTTCTTTATCACTAGTGTCCTTCACCATGTAGGCGAGCCTTACTCTGATTTTAGAAGTACTTGTAATTTAAATTCTCAAGTAAAAGAGCTAAAGAGCTCGCATCTTTGACTTTAAGATTTTAACAAATGTGGTCCGTAAGATATATATATATATATATATATTATATATAATATATATATATATATATATATATATATATATCTTAATGATAATGATTTTCTGTTTTGTGTCACACTAAAAACTTGAAGAGCAAAACTATGGAATTATAAATCTTGGACAGTTTATTCTTAAAACATATGTAGGCAAGTGTGACCATTTCCAGATTTGTGCGTGTTTTCTTTACCGATTTATGAGCTACTTAAATTGGTTTTTAAATGTGCACATTTTCATAACCTGTTCAGTCGCTATTATATTAGGTTATTGAGCGCGCGCAGCAATAAACGAGGAATAGAATAGTTGAACGATTTGTGATTGGAAATATCAAAAAAGAAATCGGATACAAATTTGTTTGTTCATCCTAACATGAAACAAATGTATTTTTTCGCATTTTTGTATCAAGTTAACATCAATTTATTTCTTTTTTTTTCTGTAGAATAGGAAAGAATATACATTCTCTCTCCCGCTGTCTCTTTTAATCTCTCATTCATTCCTTTTTAACTGCGAGTGTGACGTATGTCTTCAACCAACTCAAGCCAAGTCTTCCTATCTTTATGTATCTCATGGTCTGCCCGCTTCGAGCGCGTTGGACTACGGTGACTATCCTCTGTTGTGCGGTTCAATTCCGCGGATGGCAGAAACCACAATTCCCAGATTTAGGTGTTCGTGGCACCGAACCGAAGGGTTACGATGTCCATGGCACCGAGCCGAAGAGCAATAAGCTCACTCGGATCTGAAAAAAAAAAAAAAATCTATCTCATGCAGCTCACTACATCTCGTCTGTATAATGTTAATCTCTACTACCAAATACCTTCTCCACTAATTTCTAGGCATTCTTTTCTTGTACTTTCCCTGTTGGTTCCAGCACAGTGCCCTTGTTATTGTCCCCTCGGATTTTCTCAAGGTGTGTCCTATCCAGCACCAGCGTCTTTTTTCACCTCTTGATTCATTATACATTTCAAAAATATAAAAGTAAGGAACCCGTTTTAATCCCATGAGGTATATTGGTGAGTATGGATTAGAACCGTATTTTTCTTTGACCTACGGCACAAAGTAGATGAAGTGGTTAATATTACGGCGAACACTATTACTTCCCAGATTTGTATCACTGTGGCACCCAATTGAAGCTTGGTCGACCTGAAAGCCAAACGACAAACAAATTCCATGCGAAACTGGGTAGTGAAGCTAGTATGTATATATGTACTATTTGATTTGTATGTGTGTACCTATGCATGCATATATGCTTGGATGTGTATTTGTGCTCGTATGTATATATGTATATGTTCGCTGTGCAGATATCAAATAAACTCGTCGTTGATTCAATTCTAGAATTAGTTGTCGTGAACTATATCTTACAGACTTCTTGTGATATCACATATCATGTATATATATATATATATATATATATATATATATATATATATATATATAGAGAGAGAGAGAGAGAGAGAGAGAGAGAGGCACTTAATCATGTTGACTAATTCCAGAAAGGCTCACCAATTTCATGCACAGTCACTCAGCGATGCTACATTAAGGTGTGTTTAACTGGTGTAACCGACTAGGCAAATCGTATCTGAACAAATCGAATACAGTGTCACAAAATTCACTTTTATTCGAAATTTAAATTTCCCTTGCACAAATGGTTTATGGTTAACCTTCACCTTAAGAGTGGTCGTTCATTCACACAGGAATATTTATAGATTGCACTCGATCTCTGCTGAAACATTGGATAACAGAGTCAGTTTTCAGTTTCAGTTTATAATATCTTCATTGCACTCCGGACATGTCCATAGGTTCTCCGATCTCCTTCGCAATATCTCCAAAAGCCTCCAGCGACTGACCGTACCAGTTCGATTTTGATTGATGAGCCTACTGATGTACCTGTTATGCTGTCCTTTTCTTGCTACTCCAATCTTTAAACCCAGCTCTTGCAATCTAGTAGTTGACGTGGATTGGATTAGATGAAAATCTTCTTTGCGGCCATATTCTATGAGGGCTTTCAAAATATCAGCTCTATCCATTGGCTGGTCGTCTGATATGGTGGTAGAGCCAGCCAGCCTGTCTGCTCTCTCATTGCCAACAACACCCATGTGCCCCGGAACGAAGATAAGTGTGATTCTGCAAATTGTTGACGCTTGTAGTGATTCAGTCCATTGCCTGCTTACCGAACCAGCCTCTACCTTGCGGATCAAACTCAATGAATCACTCAGAATGCACGCATGAGTGTAGTTTTGTGACTCCAGCCAACGTAAAGCATTAGCCACCGCCAGTACCTCCATTGTCATGCTGCTTGTTGTTATACGAAATGCACCATTGGCCTCATGGACCATTCTGCCACATGAGCTTGCAGAGAAGGCCCATGCGGACTTTTCGTGACGAACTACCGATCCATCCGTGTAAATCACAACAGCACCTTCATTGCAGTTTTCATCAATGATAACCTTAAAGTCTGCATCCAGCGCCACGGGATTCCTCTCTTTGCAACTTTTGTCAAATTTAATGATGGTGGAAAAAGTGTTCCCGTATATTGAAGGCATTGGTATCCATTCTTCCCCATAATCGATATTTGTGAACCCGCATACCAGCTGAACAGTGTCTGCAGCACGGCCAACCCACGACTTGCCCCGCTTTAATCGATTTCCTCCACTGGTGCTTAGCAGCTCGTGCTATGGGTGATATTTTTTAGCACTTATTTTGAGGTACGCATGTGCTCTAGCTATCTTGAGTCTTAACTCCATGGTCGGGAAATCCAGGAGAAACCTCATCGCCATGCAGGGTGTATCCCGTCTGCAGCCGAGAATGATACGCATAGCCTCATTTTGTATTCTTTCCAGTCTTTCAATTTGTGTTTTTATTAACAGTGAGAATGGCCATTGCATATTCAATGGTGGAGAGAACAAGCGTTTGATACAGGATGACAAGCAGCCGTTGCGCGATATTAGCAGCCGCCATAACTCTCATTGCCGCTAAACCTTGACTAAACAGAATGATGATCTTCTTTACTTTAATGGAAGAATAACTAAAGAAATCCAACAAGAATACAATAAAACAAATCACATCATAGAACAAATGTATACATTTTAAACTACGAAAATATCACGATGAACACTAAAAGAACATTGTACAACACCATCTTTTTCCCGACGTTATGTTTTCAGTGTTAAACCTGGACGCCTCCAGAATACACTGCTGCAATTCTAGAACATATATGCGAATGTTTTGCAGCTATAACAAAGCCATTTCATTCACGAATGTGTCTTGTTTCTAAGTAGAGTTAAAACTCGAAAGAGAAAATACTTCACTAACGTAATAATAAAGTACAAAGTAAAGGAACCCTTTTTTATACCACGTGGTATATAGGGTAGTAGCAAGACAGGGAAGACAGAAAGAGAAAATTGTGAATAGTCTTGACTTCATGGCACGGTAGAGCATCAACATCTGAGTTGATAGCAAACACCCTAGACATAGATTTGTGGAGATCAATGATCGCCTACGCCAGCCGGCACAGCACCTGACGATGATGATGAAGATGATATAGGGTAATACGGTGTTAGGTCAGTTTTTTCATTGACCGTCGGCACACGATGAGTGATGTGTTCAACATCACGCCGACCATCTTTACTTCCAAGTGCTTTTCCTGGTACCCAATTGAGTCTGGGTCGACCTGAGAGCCGTTACAGGTGGAAAATAATTGCACGTCTACTTGTGGAATTGAACCCGTACCACTAGCCTAAGAAGCGAATTCACTAAACATTGTAATGCTAAAGTAAATTTAACAACAAATATAACACATACAACAACAGATATAACGCATTTGTCGAGTATTTAGAATCAATGGTCTGGAAAGCTATAGTGAAAACATGGAAATCAAGTGCAAATTGAACAGCTAAAGTCACACACAAATTTGAATCATAGCTGCAACGTTGAAAAGTGTGTAAGAAAATGGATGGAGAATTGTATCTTAAAGTGCCATCTATACTAGAACGTATGTGAGCAAAGAACCCATTTTCCTACCATGAGATATACTGGGGAATATGAAGTAAGTACAGTACTTTTCTTTCATTCGCGCACACATTGAGTTTATAACATACATGTACAACATAAGTAGAGAAGCAGGAATAGAGGAAGAAAATAATATTTCAGAACTTTTATTTGCAGATGACAAAGTACTGATTGCAGAAAACAAAGAATCTCACAGAACTATTTGAGCTTAGTTAACATCAAGGAGTGAGGAGTACAACATGAAAATAAATATAATAAAGACAGAGACAATGGCAATAAGTAGACAACCAGAAAGCCTTACAATAAAACTCAAGAACGTAGACATAAAACAAACAATTGAGGTCAAATACTTAGGAGCAATTTTCACAGCATATGGAAGTATCGATAGCGAAATCAGCAATCGTTGCACAAAAGCTAACCAAGTACTGGGACAGTTAACACCACTGTTGTCACATAAAGAGATACGGCTAAAAACTAAAGCAAATCTTATAAGAACGGTTTTCTGACCAACACTATGTTACCAGTGTCAAACATGGCCAATAACAACAGATAATGAAAGGCAAATCATAACGACAGAGATGATGTGTCTTAGAAAAGCTGCAGGTATGACAATAAGAGACAAAATTAGAAATGAAGAAATCAGAAGAAGATGGATGTGAAACCAATCATGCAATTCGAAAAAGAACAACAGATTAAATGGTTTGGACACCTGACAGAAACGCGCTGATATCGCCTACCACAGAGCCACACAGAAAAAGTATGATGAGTACAAAGCAAGAGGAAGACCACGCAAAAGATGGAGCGACAACATCAAGAACAGCCCTAAAAATGAATATGAGCTTGCAAAGTGCTTTAAAACAAGCACACACCATAACATCTAAAATTATTTCTATAGTCATCCCAACCGAAATTCTCATAAAAGGAGTAAATGGTGAAAGAAGAAGGAGGCACATTGATGAGCTTACAACGTAATGGTGATGTTTTGAAATACACTGATGATTAAATAAGAGTACTAAAGCATCTACTGCGAGCTCGAGATGCAAAACTCAAAGAGCACAGTGCTGTCGTCGATGTAACTACAAGAAACCTCTCTATGGAGATCAAAGCGGTAACAATTGCTTTGAAGTGGTTGAGTACACATGAATTCACAGAGGAGTCTCTGTGACGTAGAGGTTAGATGCTCGTCTTTCATGCCAACAGTACCAGGTTCGCTCCCTCTTGGAGCAATCTGGATATTTTGCCAGAGAACCCTGATCTCAGTGTAGGTGAGATCGAATTTCTAGTCCTTTCGGAGACGAGCGATAAAATGTAGGTCCCGTGTTCAATTTGAGCACGTAAAAGAACCCTTGGCGGTTCAAAATCGAGAAGAGTAAGCTGGAAAGCCGCTGCCCAGGCAAAACTCATAAGAATAGATTAAAAATAAAAATATGCATAAATATCGTCACCATCTTCAAACATTACATCGGGGACCCTCGCCTGTGCTACCGAGTTTGAGCACTGCAGCTGAGATCTCTCTGCATAGGAAAAATATCGGAACACACATGGTTACTCCCCGAAGTGCAAACATGATGGTCTTATCAATCAATCAATCAATCAATCACATATGCGTGTAAACTGACTGACTTCATAAGTATTGTCAAGAAAATTCGTAATGCATAAGGCAAGAATGGCTTGTCACATTAAGCCCATATTCCGAATCATTCATTTAATTTTTATTTTGTACCAGTGCAAGCGAGACAGATCAGCTGGATGATACAACAGTGGTAGAAGAACAGTCAGTAGATGGTGCAGATACCATGAATGTCAAAAAAAAAGTAAGTCATATATAAATGACTTGGAAAACATTGATAAACCTGCATTTCTATTCAGAGCGAAGGAGACACGGTAGAATAAGTTAAATTTTCACAATGAATTAACTATATTTTAAAACAAATAGCACACAATTCTGCAGATGTGATTTTCTTTAAACGCAAATCATGGCTACTACAGAAGAAACAATGGGTATTTTCGTAACATTTATTTCAATATAGTGGATCAGCATGCAGAACGTTTAAATTCATCATAATAATAACTAAAACAGCGACAAACAAATCTATTTGTGAGTATGCACTATTTTGATGCCTCAAGCTTTCCAATTCCCAAGCGAACTCTGACTTTCACATCTGAAACACCCCACATTGTTGCTTAATATGATATGCATTTATTTATGCGATGTTGCCCAGCAACTGTAAGTTCACAGATCTAGTTAAAGTTAATGTTATGTGCGAATCGCTGGCTACCATCAACTGTAATGTTTTTATTGCAGCTAGAAATTGCCTTTCATTAATTATGAAAACATTGCCTCATTTTTGCTCTCATTACTAGTCTCGGTTATTGATTGTGCAATCATAACTTAGAACACTTATCTACTGTACAATACTAAATAGCTCCTTGGTCACCCAGGTATAGCTTAGATCTTTCATCCAATGTGCAAATGTAACATAGATCTTTCATTAAATGTGCAGATGTAACATAGATATTTCATCCAATGTGCATATGTAGCATAGATCGTTCGTCCAATGTGCAGATGTAACATAGATCTTTCATCCAATGTGCAGATGTAACATAGATCTTTCATTCAATGTGCAGATGTAACAAAGATCTTTTATCCAATGTGCAGATGTAACATATATCTTTCATCCACTGTTCAAGATAATTGCAGCCCCATTGACAATTCGAAAGTTGCCAGGTCCAAATTGAGTTGTGTTTATTTACTATTTAAACCGGTTCTGACTTGCTCGTCCTACGTCACATTTGTTCATCGCCCCTTCCTGCACTACAATTACACACCGTCACACAACCTTGACCTATACTACGTCATAACTGAACCTTCCCATTTTCATACATATATGCCAGATTAGCTCCATTCACGGGCTGCAATTATCTTGAACACCCTGTATAACTTAGACCTTTCAATCGCGGTTAAGAATTAGTTAGAGGGGCAGTATCTTGATTAGGAAATAGTAACATAGTGTTGCATACTTTTCTCGGCTGCACGTTCGTTGTGTCTGTAACATGGTGCAACGTAACAATCATAGCAATTTAAATCATGTTACGAAAATATTACAAACATGATAACCCTTACATGGATAGAATAACAGAACAAAGAACAGCAGATGAAAATAAAATAAAGGTATTATATGGGCGTGACAGCAACAAAATTAAACATTTTATATTTTGAATTTCAAAAACGGAAATGAAAAGCAGCAAGATGCAATTTCGAAAATGGTTAAAATCTGTAGGAATTTTAGTACCATTTTTAATGAATTTTCCGGGCAGCGATTTCAATTGTGTTCTTACTGATTTTCAGCAGTCAAGCTTCAAATCTGCACACAATGAATATTACAGATGGACAGATCGTGGGCATTGTAAGAACTTAGTCGCCGGCGGGTGATATTCTGACCCATCGGAACTTATTTGAAGTCGGTTAATAGTGAGCTGCAGTTTCTTTTCTTCTTCTTTTACACCATTTACTTCTTTATAGAAATGTTGGGGTGTGTGGAAAGGGGAGGGAGTGTGGAAGGGGGAATGGAAGGGGGTAGTGATCTTGTGTGTGCTTATTCTAATGCACTTTGTAAGCTGTTTTTCGTTTTCTTAAGGTTGTTCTTGATGCCATCGCTCCAACTTTTCCGTGGTCTTCCTCTTGCTCTGTACTCGTTATACTTTTTATATGTTGCTCTCTGTGGTAGATGATACCAGGGCATTCTTGTCAGGTGTAAAAACCAATTAATGTTTGTTCTTTTATGAATTGCTAGACTCGTTTCACATCCAGTCTTCTTCTGATTTCATTATTTCTAATTTTGTCTCTTATTGTCCCACCTGCAGCTCTTCTAAGACACTCGTCTCCGTGGTTGTAATTTTTCACTCACTAGCTGCAGTGCTAGCTAGATAGATTTGACTGATGTTGAGTTAATTTATGATGAATTAACAAAGTCAAATGTGAAATGGTTTTCTCTTAACAACAATATCCATAAATATACATCGAAAGTCAGCTTGTGTGAGACTCCATGTCATGGAATGAGCCAACACATTGAAATATTTGGCAATGCTTTTTTATAGAAGCCACTAATGACGGACAACAATGACGGTGATGTCTGCTACTCATTGTGAACAATGTCTTCTGAGTCTCTCAAACCGTTTCAACAATTGCGTATAATATTGCAGTTGTAAGGCTAATCCAGACACAGAAGATGCATGTTAAAATTTCTACAAAATATTGTCATCTTCTAAATTACATCGGGAACCTCGTCAGTGCTACAGAGTTCGTGCACTGCCGCTGAGATCTTCATGTGTAAGAAATAGATCGGAGTACACATGGTTACTCACCGAAGTGCAATTATGATGGTCCTAGCAATCAATCAATCAGACACAGACTGACAAATTAGAAAAGATAAAAACTAAAGTTATACTTATAATTTTGAATAAACAAGAGACATAGCGGTATCATGAAATTTCTACCTAGCTAATGACGCTAAAAGCAGGTCACAAGGCAAAGTGACAGCATGGACGAACTCTTCTTATATTAAGGGGTCTCAATACTCACTAAATGACATATTTTCTGTAAAATATCGATTTTCCAAATATGTTTTATTCTGTTAGTTTTATATCTCTAGAATCGAAATCAGTAAAAAAAATTGAATTTTTTTTTTTTAAATTTGAAAATGAGATTTTAAACAGCCCACCCTCACGGAAATTTAACGTTTTTTTAAAGAGGTAATGTCTAGAAATACCGTTTGGTTGTTACATTGTGATCGGGATCCCTATTCTATAACACATATCGAATTATATATCATTGTAAAGTGCCAGTGTGAGAAAATTGTGAGAGTTCATCCAATTCTATGGAAGCTGAAGCTGCCAAGCTTATTTTTGCCAGGTCAGTGAGAAAGAGACAACTTGTTTATTACCAGTTGCTCTGTGATGGAGATTCCAAAGCTTTTGTAGAGACAAATACATCTTTCAACAATGATATTCAAATTGTCAAAGTAGATTTTATCAATCGCATAGCTAAAAATCGTTTTCTCATTAGTCTACGTCAATATTTGCCTATATTAAAAAATAGTAGTTCTCCCATGCTCCACATCAAAGAGCATCTCAGAAGGAAGGAGGCATATATAATACAGGTGAATTTAACATATAACCATACGGGACGGATGTTCTGTCAATCATATAAGCGATTTATGTGGAAATTCTTTGGTAAGTTAAAGATCTTTTCAAATTTCACCAAAAATATTTTTAAATTGCAGTTTTCTCACAATTGTGATTTTCACTGATTTAGGAAGTGTTCAGTAGGTTAATCTCAGTAACCATTTAAGATATCAATATAAAATATGGCATACATATAGATCTATCAATACTGAGGGCAGTCAGATATAGAAATACAAGTTTTGAGAAATATATTTTTAAACACAATATTTTCAGTAACCATAGGTTCCTATTTTTGGGGTAAAAATTGTATATGTCTTATTCGTTTCACTTCTATCTGCTTGTTATCTGTCCCAGAACAATTTAAAGTTGCTAGCTGCCTAGAACTATGGCTTATGTAAGTATTTCAATTTAAAAAGAATAATATGAACTAGTTGTTAGTACTTGCCTACTTTACGGCATTGTTTATAATCCAACATGGCCGCCATTTCCATGGCAACCCGACAAGTAATTAAATTAAAAGTTATATAATATTTCATACCAGACTGTCCCTAGTACTACCTGATAAACAATGTCTCATTTGACTGAGAAATAAGGAAGTTAGCAACCGTTTGTCCTGTCTACCCTTAATTACTTTTTGTCGACGATCATATCGTCAACAGGAGATCAGTTGCAACAACACATTAAGAGACACCATTTAACATACGATGACTACAGCATGAAAATCAATATGCAAAACTGAAATCGGAGCATTGACATTAACTAGAGTGAGAAGAGCTATCAATATCTCCATCTCCACGTATATCTCCACGTATCTGGAGAACGTTTTTCCATTAAACGAAAAAATTAACGAAATTCAAAAACGATACAATAAGCAAACCCAAGTCATATGACAACTTACACTTATTTTAAATACAAATATATCACCATGAACGCTAAAAGATCGATGTACAACACAATCTTTCTAACGACATTATGTTATCAGAGCCAACCGTGGACGTTGACATGAGTCTACAGAAGAAAACTGTCAGGGCAGAGATGAAGTGTCTACGCAGTGCTTGAGATGTCAAGTAAAGGGGAACGAAGAGATCAGGAAAAAAAAGTGCGGTTAAAATTATTGTATGTTTGACCTACAGCATGATAGGAAATATTCGCAACATTAACAAACGTTTTGAAAACATTAAAGTTCAAATTAAAAGAGCACATTACTGTTAAATAGATGAATAGTGTAGTGTTGCGAATAAATAATTTATGCTACTACAGTATCGGCCGGGTCCCAACTCCATACGAATGTACCTCTACTAGCGAATAATATTTTTATCTGATATATACCAGAAATATAATTGGTAAGTTTACATCAGGAGGTAGATACCATAAGGACAAGGAATATAATTTGATTGAAAATTAATGGCAGTCAATATTTCATGTGGGAGGGCTCAAGAAACTGGTAAAATTGTGGGTAACGATACTTTTAAAAGTAGTGTTACTTCACGACCTAATAAGTATTTGTATTCGAGTTTCGAATACCTGCTATTCGCACATCACTACCTACCAGTCACAAAATAGTTATAGGCATGGAATTGTAAACAACCAACCTACCAAAGTCGCAGCAGAAACAAAGGCCTAGATATACTGCTTGTTCTTTTTAAATGTTAACTCAATATTGAACTCTCATTTACTTTATTTTTCCCGATATCGAAGATATAATGGACGGAAAAGGTGCGAGTCGTCGTGTACCACGAAGTGAACCGATTTGTCCCAGCGATTTTTTGAAATCCTGGAGTGCTGACGTTCTTGAAGCAACACAAATGGAGCCGTCAACAGAAAGTCAAATTCTACATAACTTAGCAAGTAAAATGTTGGTGTCAGAAGAAACTGTCAAAGAACTTGCAGAAGTTTGCGGGTAATCTAATTTTAGTCTTACATAAATTTTGCAGACAGGTGTATATAGTAATATAGTATAGTGAGTATTACTACTAGTATACTCTAAGACCTTTTGACTTTTTTGTTATTTGGTGTCAGTAGTGCCATTTACTGTGCACCAACTAAAGCAAACCTCATAAGAACGATTTTCTGGCCAACACTATGTTACCAGTGTCAAACATGGCCAATAACAGCAGCTAATGAGCGGAAAATTATAACGACAGAGATGAGGTGTCTTAGAAGACTGAGGTGGGACAATAAGAGACAAAATTAGAAATGAAGAAATCAGGACTGGATGTACTGAAACCAGTTATGCAATTCATAAAAGAACAACAGATTAAATGGTTTGGACACCTGACCAGAATGCCCTGGTATCGCCTACCACAGAGAACCACACAGAAAAGTATAATGAGTACACTACAAGAGGAAGACCACGCAAAGATGGAGCGACGGCATCAAGAACAGCCTTACGAACATGAATATCAGCTTACAAAGTGCCTTAAAAAAGCACACACAAGATCACTACGTTTCATCCCCAACACTTCTATAAAGAAGTAAATGGTGGAAGAGAAGAAGAAGAAGTGCCCACTACTACACTGACAGTGTGGTGTAAGTTAGTCACTGTGAGTGTTACGTTGCGACTTCGACAGTAGTGTCGACAGGCAAACGACTTACTCTTACTTATTATTAACCACTTCACTATTGAGATATCTGGGGGGTCCGTATCAGTAGAGTATCTGGATTATCGTAGTAATGATGATTGCACACCCAGAATCATAGTCGTAAAATAATTTTATATTCTTTTAATCAGTAAGTATGATATTTTACCAAAACCCTATAATAATATTATTGAAATTTATTGTCCTTGTTTTAGGCTAGACATTTAGGAAAATCATTGTTGTCCTGATATTTGTAATGAATTTCTAAACAATTAAATTTAAACTGTGTTTGTTTTGCGATCACTGATTTTTGTTTGAAAATACACACCAACCGATTGTCCGGATTGTCGCTTAAGTACCACATGTTCTGCATAGTTTAACTTTACCATCCATTGTAAAGATCGCTAGAATCATATAGTTTGATAGGACGTGTCCATAGTGCATCCGAGAGTTACACAAATTTCTAGATTCTTGCTAGTCTGTCCAATTGTATAGCACTAACTGTCAGAAAGAACGATTAATACTCAATGGCAGAGATAACCAGCACCTGGTAAAGCATCATACGCAATTTTTGCTACAGCTCTCATGCTGTTATTGTCTATAGACCTTACTAACTTTGGTTGTACTATGATATATGTTAGAAAAGTTTAAAGTTGGAACTTCTGGTATATACAGTTTTTTAAACATTGATCAAATGCAGCTGAACATGTTACTAGAATTCTCAACTACAGTTAACTAATCAGTTTTCATACCATGTGAGCATCTGTAGCTTAAGCAGTAGTGTGCTCGATCACAACCCAAGCGCATCTGGCTTAACCCTTTGAACCCTCGCCAACTATACCTTAAAAACCCTCACCCCTGGGCTCCTGAGCAAATACAGCACATATCAGAATCAAGATAGATTGGCAGAATTAAGTGTCCTATAATTTTTATCGACTTACCCCATCATCTAGAGTATTCCTGCCTACTATGCCAGTCTTCCCAACATGTAGATCCTTCCTTTAGACACAGGAAATTTTGACAACATTTGCACCAAAATTGTGTCGTCACTTTCTTGACTGGTCTGTCTTTGTAATCCATGTTTGGAAAGTCACTGACATGTTTGTTATATTTGAACATCAGTTGGCTCAAATAATTCTTCTTCTAAATGATCATCCGATTCACTTTCGATTTCGTTATCAGAATAATCATATTCTAAGTCTAATTCATCTTCAGAATCATTTAAAAGAAGTTCAACAGCTTGCTCTGTTGTTATCCTTTTCGAGTGACCATTTCCGAAATTTTCAGCGTGTCGTTTCATCTTTTAAAATTAATAAACAATTATCAAATCACTATGTTTCAAAACACGATGCAAACCGCCATTTAGATAAACCTTTAAGGGAAGCATTTCCTGTGTTTGACGTCACACTAGTACACAAGTTATCGCTAAACACCGACAAATAACGAGGAGGGGTTCTCATCCCGATATGAGGCACCGGATCGTGTACTAATGATAATACCGAATATCGGGAGGCGGGTTCAAAGGTTAAACTCCACGATGGGCAAGTTTGGAAGCAAATTAGTTCCCCTGGAATTTTACGAGTTGTAAAAATAGACCTCACCATTCCAGAAGTAATGGCAAACTAATGAACGTATAAGTGGTGCTACATTTGCTGTTGTTGATGTCTACATCCTGTAAAGGATGTACCACGATTTTCATTCATTTCAACATCACAAAATGGTTGATATGGTCAACGTCCCAACCACTGCCTTTACGCCCCAGTGTTTTTCTGGTATGAGGACCAGATAAAGCTACATGCCGTCACTAGTGTTGTTATAAATTATACAGGTGGGGAGAGGAGTGTTTGGTCAAGCAGTTTGCCTGGATTTCTGAAAGTCATGGGTGTAGATCCAGACCATGTATTTTGGTTCATGAGTGAATTTTGCAGATAATTCATAGCATTATTGCTGAAACTGCAGAGTTTGTGGAAAAGTTTCAGCAGGTGACATGCCATTTCAGCAGATAGAGACCAAGCCATATACAGAAACCTGGTCCACTGAAGTTAGTTTTTCACTTTTAAACCATTACAAATTATCTCCAGATAAAAACAGTTTGAAACTTAGAATCTTATATAAGATATTCAAATTAATGTGGGAAATTGTAAACAAAAGATTATATGAATGTTAAAAAAAACAAATGTGAAAAGTAAACAAAATGTCAGATCCTAATGGTTCTTAGACCCAGCCTCAATTAGATACAAGAAAAGCACTGGGGAGCAAAGATGCCAGGCATGATGTTGGCCACATTACCTGTCAATGGTCAATTAAAATATGGGCCTAACACTGTATTCACCAATATACCTCATTTTATAAAAAGGTACTTTAAGAAGCAGATATAAATGCATACTTGTAGAGATAAATATACCTCATGCTGTGAAAAATTATGTTTTTTGTTTACTGTAAGAAGCAGACATAAATGCATGTTTCTAGGAATTTGTCAACATAATGCCACTTAACTCTTTCAATACGCATTTATTTCCTCAGTTGTACACGGTTAACTAGTTAATAAATAAAATTATATATATCTTATTATATACTAATTTGCAGAAAACTGGACAACCTATTGTCAAATGTGAAGTCAGTGCTGTTCTATGGCTCGGAAACATGGAAGACCACAAAGGAAACTATCAGAAAACTGCAGACCTTCGTAAATGGATGTTTACGTAGGATAGAGGGATTGAGATGGTATGATAAGATTACAAACGAGGAACTCAGGGAGAGAACAAAGCAGATATCAGTGGAGAGAGAGCTCAGGAAGAGACGCTGGCGATGGATAGGACATACATTGAGAAGACCAACCGGAAGCATCGCAAGACAGGCATTGTTTTGGAACCCGCAGGAAAGAGGAGTAGGGGAGGCCTAGGCAGACCTGGAGAAGAGAGCTGGAGGCGGATATAAAGAGGATAGGCAAAACATGGAAAGAATTGGAAGGGATGGCAAGAGAGAGGAAGAGATGGAAGAAGTTTGTTGAAGACCTGTGCTCCGATGGGAGTTGAAAGGTGATGATGATATGATGATGATGGACAACCTATTAGAATAACAAGTTTAGTTTAGTTTAGGCGTTAGATAATCATCACTGCATGTAGAACCAATTAGTCCATAAGTACTCCGATCTCCCCCTCAGTATGTCTCTCAGCACGTGGCGACTAACGACCCCGGTTCTTTGTTGGTTTACTGCTCTTTTTTATCTACCAGCATGATGTTCTTGTTTAGCTACACCACACTTGACTTGGAGATCTTGAAGTCTGGTTAGTGTTGTAGATTCACCACTATTACTTGAATCATGTACACATCCTCTCTCCCTAGTGAATTTATAATATCAGCTTGGTCCAGTGCTCGCTCGCTTTGTACAGCAGCCATACCTGCAAGCGTATCCGCACATTCATTCCCCTTACACCTGCATGCCCTGTCACAAAAATAAAACTGATCTTTGTCAGCTTAGACCTCTCCAGCGACTCCATCCAATGTCTCCTAGCCCATCCTGTTTCAATCTTCCTGAGCATACTCATTGAGTCACTGAGAAAACATGCATGGATAAAAGTCTGATTCCAGCCAGACCATCACATTAGTAACTGCCATGATTTCCATAGTGAGACTGCTCGTAGTCACTGCAAAACCACCACTGTCTTCCTTCACAACATCCCCTCCGACGTGAGCAGTGAATGCCCATGAGCCCAGCACATGTCAAATCACCGAACCATCTGTATAAATTATTACATCATTCTCATATGAATTCTCAGAAATTAATGCCTGATTTATAACAAGGGTAAAAGTAGTAGAAGTAAAACTAGAAAGACTTGTATAAGTGGAAACAACTCGAATGGAATATGAAGTGTGTGGAAAGAGTTAAACATTAAACTATATTATTTTTCAATTTGTGCCAAGTATTTCTATACTAAAGTTGTCATTTTTGTTGTTTGCAGAAAAAGTACACTTTATCAAGGTAATGAACCAAAGACTAAAGTTGCCATGCTAAAGATGAGTGAAGCACCACCTGATGTTGACCTTGAATGTGTTAAGTAAGTCACTCACAAGTTCTATGACAAAATCTATTAAATATGAGCATATCTTGAGTCACAATGTGGATTTAGATCTACCATTGACATGTTATTCTCCTTGAGACAACTACCAGAGAAATATCGCAAATAAAGAATACCACTATACATTGCTTTCATAGACCTCACAAAAACATTTGATCTAGTGAGTAGAATTGACCCTTCAAGTTTCTGGAAAAAATGGGCTGCCTTCATACGCTGCTTAAAATCATATGATTCCATGATAACATGAAGGGTACATTAATGTTTGATGGAGCCTCCTGCAGAGCATTTCTCAACAGAGTACTCGCACCCACAGTATTTGGTATATTTTTCTCGTTGCTTCTCTCCCATGCTTTAAAATCAGCCGATGAAGGTATATTTTTCCACACAAGATCAAATGGTAAACTATTCAGCATGGCTCGACTTCGAGCATTGATCAAAGGGTCAACTTCTGTTTGCCGACCAGGCAGTATTAATATCGCACACAGAGAATCATCAATCATCAAATACCTTGTCCTGAGCAGTCCTTTGAAATTTCTCTGTCACAGGCCAGGTGTAGCCGTCATGTTCAAACCATCATTTACATCCCAATTCCATCTTCTCTGTGGTCTTCCTCTTCTTCTCCATGCCTGTATGCCTCCTTCCATGATGGTCTTCTCCAGCCCTTGTTGTCTTTTTATACGTCCAAAACACCTCAATTTTCTCTTTCTTGTAACATTAGCCAGTTTTCTTTGATTTTGAGTTCCCTCTGGACAGATCTATATGTTCTCTTCTCCATCCATGATATACAAAGGGCTTTTCTGCAACACTCACATATAAAAGCACATATATATTTTTCCACTGCCTTATTGAATCCATGTCCATGCTGTGTAATATGGAATACAACACAGAGAAAAGACTTCAATATCTCATGAACAGATTTTCCACAGCATCCAATGGATTCATTCTGACCATCAGCCTGAAAAAAAGATATATTGTTCCAAGATATTAGCAGAGCCCCATCTATTAACATTGAAAGTCATATGCTCCAAGCAGTCAACACCTTTGTAAACCTTGGTTCAGCCATCAGCAACATCTTCATCAATGATGAAATTTATAGATGCTTTGGGAAGGCATCCACTGCTCTGTTCAAATGAACGAAGTGTATCTGGGAAAATAGGGTACTCACACGAAACACCAAGACACAAGTGTATATGGCATGTATTTCAGCACTCTACTGTGTGGTAGTGAGACGTAGACCACAAATTCCCAACAAAAACATCACCGTAATACCTTCCACATGCACTGTCTCAGGCGAATATTCAACATCAGATGGAAAGACCACATCTCCAGTATAGAAGTCTTGTGCAGTGTTAGCATTCCAAGCTTGTACACCTTGCTGAGTCTGAGATGGCTGACACACATATGCCGCATGAGCGATGGTAGAATCCCAAAGGACAATCTGTATGGCGAGCTCACAACTGATACTATACAGCATGGGTGCCTATTACTACACTTCATTGAGACCTGCAAGAGTGATCTAACTTCATGCAGCATAGACAAAGAAAATTGGAAGCGGTTGGCCACAGGATGGCTAGCGCCGGTGAGGGATAGCTCAAAAAAGAACAAGAGAAAGACCATCCTCTGCATCAGTTACAGTTGCAACCGTGACATGGACTGCCATTACAGCCACAAAAGACATGATTCAGTACTGAACATACTATGTGACTCAAAACCTATTGTCTACTGAAACAAAGAAGCCAATGATAATCTTGTTTCATTTTTTCCTTTATAAATCTTAGTACATTCTAAATAAAATCAATTGTTTCATATGTGTTGATATAAATCAGAGTTTAATAACTGAGGCATCAGAGGACTGATAGGTAACATTTGCACATTCATCCTTCATTACTGATTCTTCTTTTCAGTAGTCTTCAGTTCTGACATTTTGAGATTAAGTGCCTAATCTTACAGGAGATGGATGATAACATTTAGGTCCAGTGTTCAAGTTGAGCGCTTAAAGAAACTGTTGGCAGTTACAAAATTGAAAAGGGCAGGTTGTGTAATTTCCGGTTCATGAAGAAGTTGAGATCTCTCTCTAATGGGAAGAGGAAATTTTAGCAAGGGTGAGAACTGTCCAACTCACCTTCTATTTTTTTAATTCTAGAACTAATGTCTCCACCACTTCTCACCCCTATTGCATTATACGTTATGTCGCCCGAGTGGTTACCAGGGCCCAAATGTGGGGTGTAAAAATAGAACCACTGTTACCTGCCACGCATGTCGTAAGAGGCGACTAAGGAGGTTTGGCTGAAATCGGATGCACATGTCCTAAACGTGTAGAAGTCTATGCGTTTAGGGGCCTATCAAACCAATGTGCAACGTATACAGGTTCTTGGCAAAGATCAAATCATATCACAAAGAGTGATTAAAATTGGTCGAAGAACGAAGCAAAGAAGAAGAAGAATACGTTCTGTGATGCATTTATTGTATTTTTTCCTGATGTATACACAGGTACCAGATGGAGCATAAAAACGGAGGCAAGAGAATGACTCATTGAAGATACATATAAGCAGACATTTGAAGTACAACAGTTTGGATGATTATTTGGTAGGTATTTTTGTGATGTTTTCTCTCGCTTCTATAAACGCATTATATTTTTGTTTTTCTATGCATTTTCACTTCTGTGTATATATATATATATAATATATATATATATATATTATATATATATATATATATATATATATATTTCTTATTCTAACCACCTTTCTCTGTCTCTATTTTATGATTATAACCGCCTGTTTTTGTCTCTATTTCAAGACTAATTTTCTAATTCTAGCCACCTGTTTGTCTCATTTTATAATTATAACGACCTATCGGTCTATATTTTATAATTACAACAATTTTGCTGTCTCTATTAATGACTATAACAACCATCCTGTCTCTATTTTATAATAACACTTGCTGTCTCTATTTTATACATAACCCGTCGCTGTCTCTATTTTATGACTATAACAACCCGTTGCTGTCTCTATTTTATGACTATAACAACCCGTTGCTGTCTCTATTTTGTAATTATAACAACCCATCGCTGTCTCTATTTTATGACTATAACAACCCGTTGCTGTCTCTATTTTATGATTTATAACAACCGTCTGCTGTCCTCTATTTTATGACTATAACAACCGTTGCTGTCTCTATTTTATAATTATAACAACCATCACTGTCTCTATTTTATGACTATAACAACCCTTGCTGTCTCTATTTTGTAATTATAACAACCCATCGCTGTCTCTATTTTATGACTATAACAACCCGTTGCTGTCTCTATTTTATGACTATAACAACCCGTTGCTGTCTCTATTTTGTAATTATAACAACCCGTCGCTGTCTCTATTTTATGATTATAACAACCCGTCCCTGTCTCTATTTTATAATTATAACAACCTGTCCCTGTCTCTATTTTATAATTATAACAACCTGTCCCTGTCTCTATTTTATAATTATAACAACCTGTCCCTGTCTCTATTTTATGACTATAACAACCTGTCGCTGTCTCTATTTTATAATTATAACAACCCGTCACTGTCTCTATTTTATAATTATAACAACCTGTCCCTGTCTCTATTTTATAATTATAACAACCTGTCCCTGTCTCTATTTTATAATTATAACAACCTGTCCCTGTCTCTATTTTATAATTATAACAACCTGTCCCTGTCTCTATTTTATAATTATAACAACCTTTCGATGTCTCTATTTTATAATTATAACAACCTGTCGCTGTCTCTATTTTATGATTGTAGTCACATGCTTCCATCAGTGATTTTTTTTCATTTTAACCACCTCTTTGTCTCTATTTCTTATTAAGCTACCTGTTTTAGTCATGCGTTTCTTCATTCAGCCGCCTGTTTCTTTTGTTCTCATTCTACCACTTGTTCCACCCACATTTTATCTTATTCTATGCATCTGTTTATGTCACTAGTTCTCTCTTTGGACCACTTATTTGTCTCTGTTTGTTCATTGAGGTGGATTAGGAAATTGATTTGCTTTGTTGACTTGCTTAATGATATTGAGGTTACAGATTTTGGTAATTGATGCTTTGAAGTGCACCAGTATATACTAGTAGCACCTGTGTGTTGCCGGGCTTAGGGAGCAAAGAACAGTAACTGCAACCTACTAGGCATTTCGTAAGAGGCGAATGAGGTAGGTGCCTAGGGAAGCTACTCTAGTAAATAAAAAGTGCAGCACATCGCATAAATCGGTTGTGCTTACCTACTTTTGGGCGCATAACTGGCACACCGCACAATCGCTCTTAGGCTCAGATCACATACAAATCACAAAGCTCAGTTTAACAAGTGATTGATATAGAGCATTCAAAGATGAAGAAGATATACTAGTAGTGTGAACTGTTAATTTGTATATGTGAATTGTATTAAGAGAATAACATATTTGTGTGTTATACACATATTTCTTAGGCTGTTGTTATACCTAATACAGCCCCTAGACAGAATACAGAAGAGGAATTCAAGGTATCACAACCAAATGTGGTTCTGACTGTACAGGTCACAAAATGTTTAATGCAAGGAGATATATCACAAATGGTGAATGTTTTAATTCTACATTCTTACTACTTTTTATAAGCATTTAGTCTGTAGCAGTCTGTTTTATTATTGTCTTTGTTAGGTTCAATAACAGCATACAATTAATAGAGATCAGATACTAGAGCCAAGAGAAGACCAAGGAAAAGATGGATAAATAATACCAAGAGGACACTAAATAAACACATATATAACGCAACAAGCCCGACTCCCACCGGTACACTTGACGGCAAGAGTAGACAATCAATTCTATCATCCACCTGGGGAAAGACAACAGACAATAGTTTGTTTGTAGATTTGGTGGTGAAGTGTGTTGTTGTTTTTGCACAAAAACTTCATGAATAAAGCATGCTTAATAGTTTAGTAGGAGGGACAGTTATTTGTATGTATTTCACTAATGTATGTATGTAAAAATAACAAGTATCACCATTTCTGATCATTTTCTTCATTTTTCTGTCATCCTTTTTTTACCTAACTGCTTCAGGATAAGAAGAGATTTCTAGAACTGGCTCTTGTGTGCACATTGTGCATAGTGTTTACACTGCCTCTGTTATCTCTGTGGTTCATCTTTTGTTTTTGTAATATTTAGAAACTGTAATGATCTCAAATTCAAAGAAAACTGGTTGATGCTACAAATAAGAATGAGAAAATTTGAAGTATTTTGGACATATAAAGAGACATGAAGGGTTGGAGAAGACCATTATGGAAGGATGAATGCCAGCAAAGGGGAGAAGAGCAAGACCACAGAGAAGATGGATTCAGGATGTAACTGATGATTTGAGCATGAGGGTTGCAGAGGCCGTGGACATCTTGTCTATGAGAAAGACATTCAGAAGGACTGTTAGTGTAACCTGCTCAGGATAATGTATTTAAGAAGAATGATGAAGAACCTGAATTCATATATTTTTTTAATTGTGCAGAATTGAACAAAAATGTGAAGATACCGGTCTCCCAGACTTAGTCTACTAAAAAGTACATATGTCCCTTCGTGGATATGATGTCAGTTCTGAATGACTGTGGTGGTAATCAACTTATCCAGTAAATGTTTCCAGAGATAACGACTCAGTTCCTGGTCAAAACTCATACTATCTCACACCCCACTGGGGGTTTTGAAGTGTCATGGGTATGAAGTAAATTTATAGTGAAACTTCCCCAGCACTGCATAAGGAAAGAGTGAAATCTTGTACCTCATTTGGGTTTTTAACATACACAAACATTCAGAATAATTAAAACACTCACCAATTCAAAAGTTGTGAGTGATTGGAGACTACATTGCATAGGATTTGCTGAAATGAATCTGACTGCTGCTACAGAGAGAGAAAAAAACAGATGCTGTCCTGTAGACAATGCATAAACTGTCATGACTTAAGAATAGCGGACAAGAACAAAATGCATGCTGAAATCAGACATGCTAAACTGATAGATGCAGCACTGCCGTAAACCATAGTAAAAAGTAATGGCTAAAATCACAACAAGATGTATATTATGTTATGCGGTCAACATCATTGGACATTCACATACATGGTCTGTCCTCCACTGCAGCAACCATCCCAAAGTCAACTTGCTCACTTTACCCATGAGAAGTTGATTAGTATATCATCTCTCTCTACCATGAAAATGACACTGTCTGGCATGTCCAAACTTAACTCCTAATTCTCACACTTGTTCCAGTGTCTGAGACTCATCATTATCACATAAATGAAAGTGTGCTGCACTGATGACATCGACTCTGTCCATACTTCTGCCCGCTTGAGTTGAGGCATTGTTTGCAAGAAAGTTGGCACGTTCGTTACCTTGCACGAACAACAAGATTTATACTGTAAGTGATTATTACATCTGTGGCTTCGGGAATAGGGGTCTATTAACCCAGACGTTCTGAGTTTGAATCACGCTGCGGTCAGTTTGGTTGCAAATTGTTCTGATTGGATTTTTACACAAGGACAATGGCACCACCCATTCAGAAAGCAATGGCAAACTACTGAACGTAATAATGCCTAGAAAAATAACAAACAGCGTTAAAAGCTGGAGTTGATTCGCAAAGATTATGCAATTAACTTTTTAGTACTCCTAGAGCAAATAGAGAAGAGTATGGAATTCGGACAGTTGTTTGTAAGTAAATGTTAACTGAAGATACTGAAAATGTTAGTAGTAAGAGTTACTTTTACTTTATCTGGTTAGATTCGAGAGAAAGAGACATTTCTTGTTCTGGGACATCAGAAACTAACAGAGCTTAGAGACAAGATCAGATGTTCATCGGATGTTGTTATACCAGGAGAGCACAGTTCAATGCCAGATTTCGATCCAGATATATTACCACGGGCAGGGGTGAGAATAAGTTGTTTACATCCAAGTCAGTTAGTTATTGCATTTGGCTCCTTTGGGTCAATTTGTTGTTTGATATGACCATCATCATTGCACTTCAGTAATTAACCTTGTTTGTTTCAATCTCTTACATACACAGGAAGATCTCAGCCGCAGTGCATGAATTCCATAGCGCCAGCGAAAGTCTGTGATGTAATTTAGAAGATAGTAAAAAATATTAAATGTATACATTTTTTAGTGAATTTTGCCCTGGCTTGGTTTCCAGCCTGCTTTTCTGGATTTTGAACTTCCCAGGGTTCTTTTACGTGAGACGTAAAATGCAGGAGCTACATTTTATCGCCCATCTCCGTTATGATTAGGAACTCAATCTAACCTACACTGAGATCAGTTAGCTCTGGAAAAATATCCTGATGACTCCGTGAGTGAGCGAACAGAGTACCTTTCTAACAAGAGGCAGGCACCTAACTTCTATGCCACAGAGATAACAGAAATTATTTACTTATTTTAATTTATGGGAGACAGTTTCTCACAGTTTCTGATGGGCTGGATTTTAATACCAAATATATGGGAGGGGAAATCCACGTATGATCAAATCTCCAGTCCACACATGTAAAGAATTGATACCCCACTTTCCATGGCACAATTCAGAATCATCAACATAGCTGCTTTTTAAGTGCTATGAAGCTGATGTCATTTCCAGATTACCACTAGACATAGTTTCTATTCACAAGATCAATTTAAGCAATAGTATGTAATATTTTATTGTTTTCATTATATATACTGTATTAGAGTCTACTATTTATCACTTGTATAATTCATTAAATATCAGAAGCATGTGTTATCAAGTGCAGTGTTCTTGTGTATATATTCAGATGTGTTTTATTTCAGAATAAGTGTTTTGTAATTCCAAATTTGAGAGCTACATGATAGGGGTAGTTCACATTTTTATATATTTTTTCTGCTCGCCTGCCAGCGCGTTCGAAGCGCGTCCGATGATGGGTGATAAGCCCCCTGTGAGTGCGGTTCAATTCCGCAGGCTGACAGAAAAGCCACAGATTCTCCAGATTTACAGTGTTCGTGGCACCAAACCGAAGGGTTATAATGTCCATGGCACCGAGCCGAAGAGCTGAATGCTCAAGTGCTTCTGGATAAAAAAATATTTTTCTCATCATCAAGGTGCGTATCCTTTATAGGACGTTGCTCTCTTTGCAGCACATCTGAAATTCACTGTCTCTTGCCAGTTCACCCACTTCGTCAATGGTCATGTTCATGGTTTCTTTAATATCTTGTAGCCATCTTCTTCTTGGTCTGCCTCTGCGTCCTGGGATCTTGCCCTCTAGTCTTGTTCTTTCCAGGCCATCGTGACACTTGATGTAACCAAAGTATGAAATTTGTCTGTATAGTATGTTGTTTATCAGCCAATTCTCTTTAACATTTAGTTCTTTCAGGACATGTGTGTTCTTTTTTTTCTGTCCATGGTATTGTAGGATCTTTCTGTAGCATTTAGTTTCGAAGGACTGGATTTTCATTCTTAATTTTTGTGTAATAGTCCATGATTCGCAACCATAAGTAGCCACTGGGAAAATGCATGCTCTCAATATTTTTAATTTTAGTATTTTGCCTGTGCTTTGCCACATATTCTTCATTGTGTTTAACTTCTTGATTGCTATTGCCAATCTTCTTGAGATCTCTTTGGAGCAGTCACCATTATTGTTTATTATTGAGCCCAGATATTGCTAACTCTCTACACATTGGAGTTCTTCATTGTTTATTTGGATGTTAGATGAGCCTTTTACTTTGTCAGTTGACATGATTTTTGTTTTTGTGTATTCAAATATAGATGTTGGTCTTCACTATGTTTCTTGGTCGTCATGATTAGGTTTTCCAAATCTTCATTGCTGGTAGATAATAATACTGTATTGTCTGCGTATCTAAGCTCTGGTATGCATTTGCCGCCTATAGTGAGAGGGTCGTAATTCACTCGTGATGTTCTCCGCATATATGTTGAATAAGTATGGTGACAAAATACATCCATGTCGTACCCTCATTTTCTGGTGTTGTATATGGTCGAAAGCCTTGCTATAGTCCATGAAACATGCATGCAGGTCTATGTTGTATTCTCTGCATTTCTCGATGAGTCTCATGCTACAAATATGATCTCTAGTGCCTCTACCTCTTCTGAAACCTGCTTGTGTTTCGTGTATTTCATCTTCTAATTTTTGTTCCATCCTCTTCATTATGATTTTAGTGGATTTTACTCGTGACTGTGCTATTCTGTAGTTGGTCATGTTCATGTTTCCCTTCTTTGGAATAGGTATAAATACTGATCTTTTCCATTCCTTTGGCCAGGAGGAGCTATTCCATATCTTTGTGCACAATTTATGATATACCCGAACACTGGCCTCCCAACCTGCTTGAATCAAATCCGCTGGTATATCATCGCACCCTGGTGACTTCCCTCTCTTCAGGCTTTTGATGGCCAGGTGTACTCCATCCAACATGGGCTCTGGTTCTGTCTCTTCGCTTTCTGTTATTATCTTATGTGGATTTTTAGATGTGTCTTCATACATGTTTCTGCAGTACTCACGCCATCTTTCTAGTACATCTTTCTTTTCTGTTAATGTTTTGCCATTGTTATCGTTTATGACTTGTATTGATGGGCTGAAGTCACGTGTCATTATATTAATTTCGTTGTACATTTCTCTCTCTTTCCCTTGTTTATATTTTTCTACTTTTTTTTCGCCTAGTTTAAATTTTAGAAAATAAATAAGCATATATGTAAGCAAAAAATCTCCCTCATTATTTTTTTAAATCAATTTCTTAATATTTTGATACTAAACCAATGTATACCAATATATCAAAAATGTATACCAATATAGCAAAAACATTATTGACCTTATACAGGGTGTTCAAGATAAAAGTAGTCTCATTGACCAATCAAAAGATGCCAGGTATGCATTGCGTTTTGTCTATTTACTATTTAGACCAGTTCAAACAAGCACGTCCTTTCATCACATTTGTTTATCGCTCCTTCCCGCACCATAATTACACACCATCACAGAAGGCACGCTCACTTAACCTATACTATGTCATAATTGAACCTTCTCATTTTCATAAACATATGCCAGATTGGCTTCCTTGATAGGCTACTTTTATCTTGAATACCCTATACAAGGCTTATTATAAATTACATAAAATATTCTGAGAATCATTCTGGCAGGTTATCTCTCTCGCGTTCGTTCTTTGTGGCCATTTTTATCATTCTTATTGTGATATATAAACAACCTTAGCCAAGACTGTTTTTTTACATCTTCAGTACCATTTGGAGCTCTAGTGCTTGTCCAGCACTTTCAACCAGCGTTTACTGGGTTCGCTCTCCGTTAACCTTTGACTGTCCCAGCCGACCTGCAAGGCAGCAGGTTATTCTGGCTGGTTATAAAACTCTTATGTTAACAAAGAGTTAATAGAATTTTCAGTTTAAAAATAAAGGGTTGTCAAATATTGAATATGTACTTATTTTTTCTTCTGAAAGGACATTTACAAATCCAGTTACTTTTTCCTTGAGAATGTTTTTTACAATGACATGCGGATTCCAGAAAACAAGGATTATTCAGAGTAAGTTCCCTCTTATCTTTGTGTGTTTTAATTAGCCATTTGTCTCTTTCTACATACATTTTCAGATGTTAAATTGAATGTAGTTAAATAATACATCAGTTGTTTGTTTGCAATCCTTCTTATCAACCAAGCTAACCACTCGTTGTGGTTTGCACAGAAAATGAGAGCATGTTACACCCCCATTAGGTCCATAAGAAAATCCAGAAAAAATCAGGAGATTGGCCAAGGCAATTCAGAGATTAGATAGTATAGAAAAAGTATATATATATTTAAAAACTGGGATAATGCAGGCAAGTTTATTTAAAAGGCACACTTCTGAGGACATTCATTTTTTTCTGTGAAAACACATGGGAATTGTTAATCACTGCACAAACATTAGAGAAAAAATTCAAATTTGTTTCGACAAAGTTGAGAAAAAAATAGAAGAATATTGAATTCCAACAAGTTCTAAACATCGAGAAACATTGACTCATAAACATTACCATGTCATTGAAATATTTTAGTTACGGTGGTTTAGAAGGACAAGATTATGGTGAAAAAAGGACATTAAGGAAGTCTTTAACAAAGTAATGGAGGAGGCAGGAGAACTGGTTAGTCTTCCACAACTTCTTCAAATAACTACTGCAAGAAGATAGTCTTCATCTTAGTTTAGATCTATATAAGTATGTGTTTGTATTTCACCCCATTTCAAGTAAAGTGAAACCAGGCTAATTATTTCATTTTAATGTACAAGCCCTAATGTTTTAATGAATACATATATATTCTCATATGAAATAGACCAGTTATACTCTGGGCCTCAGAGTGTACACCCAAAACTTTTATGACAAAGGCAAATATGGCTGAGACTTCTTTCTTTGATCTGACTATAAGACTTGGACATCATTATCTCTTCATGCATCAAGGAAATTGTGAACATTCTGTTCTGTTCACAGACATGAGGTAAGACTTATTTTTTACATGCACAAAAGTCTACTTTTTGGTCATACCTTGCTTTTCAGTAGTATGAATATGTAAAGATAATATTTAGGAATTTTGGACATATAAAAAGACACGATGGGCTGGAGTAAACCGTCATGGAAGGAGGCATATCAGCAAAGGGAAGAAGAGGAAGACCACAGAGAAGATGGATTCAGGATGTAACTGATGATTTGAACATGACGGCTACAGAGGCATCTGGCTATGCTGTATCCAGCTGACCTGCAAGGCAGCAGGTTATGTGTAGTTCACATGCAGGTTTTCAATTTTTTTAATCAAATGGTTACAAAGATACAAGTTGGTATCTGTGGGCATGACAAGTTGAACGGACTATAGTCGTTTCTCTGCAATAAGCGACACAAGAATAGTTGTTTTCATGTTTCCTTCCTTTCGTTTGCTTGAAATATTGTCTATATATTCAACATTGTTTCTTGTATAAACTTCACTGTCTTTTGTAGCTCACATAGAAGTCTGTGTAGTTTTCTGTCCATTGTTGTTTCATTAGGATAGTGAGTTTGCCTCAGTATATCATATTCGGGCAATCTTGAAGTATGTGCTCTGCAGTCTGATGTGCATGTACACATGGCTGAATTGTCAATCTTGAATTTTTTTATGTTTCTAATTTGAAAATTTGCATTTTTATACTTTACAGATTGTTTAATGCTAGTGACTTGCAGGACGTCAGAATGTATCCATTGCCTTATATTACACGAACAAGACATAGAATTGTATGTCAAGGCTGCTGCAAGCTTTCAGCAAGGTTAGTCTCTTATCTTCCTGTATTACAATTTTTAAATTATCTTTTTTATTTTAATAGTCCTCAAGTACTTTAGACTGAGTACTAATGACTGTCACCACGAAACTTATATGTTGGATTTTAATTCCTCCATCATTTCCTAACTCTTCAAAGCTAAAAAAAAAGAACATTGTTTTTATTTCTTTAAGATAACCTTCTAATTTATATTCCCTATTATGCTGCATATCAAATAGAGTATTATTTTTCATTGTATAACAGTAGATGAAGATTTTCATTTTTTGTGACTTTTTCTTGTTGATTTGTTCATATACCATTTTTTAAAACATAATTTATATGTGAACTTTCAGATGGATTGTCCGTGATTCTCCCCTGATCCCTACTGACCCCTGCTACCTATGTCGGCTCTGCTTTAAGACTTTGTTGTACACCAAACAGGGAATGAAGATATCAAACTTTAGAGCTCAACACTTGTGAGACACCTTACATCCTGCTGACAGTGTTTCCAGAGCCCAACACATTTAGTGTGGATCATGATGGACTTGATTTGTTTCATTTCTTAGCACAGTTGCTAAGAATAATTTTATCAATGCTTGAAGATCTGATCACATGTCAATACCACTGAAGTCTTTCCTCCTTCATGATTGGTACCAGTTTCTGATGGCACCCAAATTTATCAAGAGTAATGCCTCAGACTTCTTTGTTTATATAAAATGATGAACACATGTTACTATAATTGTTATTTTTTAAATAAAAAATTATAATGTGGATATCTAGTTATCTTCCTAACTTTATTTGATGGTGCTGTATTTATTTGTGCAGATATTGGGCGTCTTAGCTGTGGGAAAATACACAACACCGACATGTTCAACCCTGATAATAAACTTGTAGTAGGGGATTGTGTTCCAGGCTTGAACTCTACAGTCATTTTTGCACACACCAGAGATGTGCAGCAACACAGTCTGAGGCTGTTGTCACCATCTCTTGCAATGCATGGCTATTATTAGGTGACTTAGAATCCACAAAAACTTTCCAGATGGCGGAGACCTGTCTGTTTAAAAGGATAACCCCTATTGCACTAGCTGCTCTGGACTAGTGGTGGAAATCTTTTAAGTGGGAAAGTCGTGGGTTAGCCATACTGCAGACACTGTTCAGCTGGTATGCGGGCTCACAAACATCAACCATCGCATCTTTAGCGTCATTTGGAGCACTGGTGCTTGTCCTTCAGCGATGTGTCCGGTTTTAGCCAGCATTTACTGGGTTCGCTCTCCGTCAGCCTTTGACTGTCCCAGCCGACCTGCAAGGCAGCAGGTGTATGTATGATATAAACAAGTACGAATCTTCCTAGGTCAATTTGTCTGCTGCTTATATAGCTGCTCAAGATCATCTCTGGCAAGTGTCCAAAAGTAGTCAACCAACATGGAAGTAGTCCAATTTCCTTGGTAACATTGTTCCAATGTTCTGGTGAAAATGTTGGCTTTGCTCATCACTAACGATACCGCAGTTGGTGCGGGAAGGGGGCGGAATGGAAAAAGTTGTTCTTTAAGATTATACTGCAGGTATGTGAAACAGAGAGATTACTCTTCACACTTTCTTTGTATATTTTGGTTCTGGCATCAACTAGGAATTTAGTTGATACCAGATAGAACACATCCACAGCTATTCTCTTGTTACATAAAAGAGAACAAATAGATCTATCCAGAAAGAACTCAAAATCAAAGAAAAGTAGCTGGTGCTACAAATAAAAATGAAGTATTTTGGAAAAAAGAGACACGAAAGGTTGGAGAAGACCATCGTGGAAGGAGGCATCCGGCAAAAGAAGTAGAGGAAGACCACGGAGAATATGGATTCAGGATTAACTGATGGTTTGAGAATGACTGCTGCAGAGGTGGGGTAACTGACCTATGAGAAAGAGAAATTCAGACGGACTGTTAGAGTGCTAAAGTTCTGCCCAGGACAAGCTATTTGATGATGATGATGACAGATTGTCAAATACCCCATATCTTAAAATCTCAGTGATATGAGGAACCACCAAATATTTGCTCTGCAATTTTTGATATGATACGTTATGGATAATTGACAACGAAGTACTTGAAAACTGACCCAGTCTGATCAGTCACTTTTACCAATTTTTTTCATCAAATCTAGTTTGATAATATAGAGGTGGCTAAAAATATATTTTTCTACAAGTTTCAAATAATTATACAGTCACCAAGAAGTGAAAAAAGCTGTTAAATATATCATGAAAACTATTTACACAGTCTCTTAGTACCTTCATATTTACACAATATTTCCATGAATAAGTTGTTTGGACAATATATAAAGCAGCAATCCGGAAATTTGTAACTTCTAAATATTTTCATATTTTTAAGACAAATTAATAAGCAATAAATAAATAAGAGAAAATTATGCAGAACTGGTCTTGTAAGCAGTCCATAAAGAACTAGTACTTATAGTCTTCATCAAGACAGTAATTAGATGCCATTTTATACTCACATGTGTGGCTTTTGACAAGAGCAGGGGAAAAAACGTGTGCAGAGATTATCCAAAATGGCAACATGATCGAAAATACCGGTGTAATAAAATCATGCTCTGAAGTTGGAGAAGGTTCGTCTGGATGGCTGGGAACACCGTAGAAACGGTAAGTAGGCTTTCATGCAAATTCAATCTGAAGGCTTCCTGACTATGCATAAATTCAAAGCAGGTGAAACCAGAATAAGAACAAAAACGCATGCTTTAATCAACGAGATTAGACATTTTAAGAATATATAATTTTAAAAAAAATTATTTATGAAATTATCATATGATTTGCATTAGTAAACATATATTATATGTATTTAAATGTATAACTAATACACAAAAAACGGCAAGTTCATGAGTCATGTAATTTCGTATTTATAAATGAGATATTCTTAATTAATAGTCAAACGTTTAAAGCCATATCCCACTTTGGTATTTTAAAAAAACCAGCATATCTGATACTAGAGTGCTTGTCTTTGAAGTCTCTATTAACTGTAATATAGTTGAGTGTATTGTGACGCATATTGTGAAAAATATATATGTATATGGCCCTTTTCATCTTTACAGACGGTCAATAGGCAAGTGTTTTACTGTGACAACTTCTGAGTTTTCGCTTTTTCTCTTGTCGTTCAGCTCGTACACAAGTCTCTTCTCAAATAAATACTGTATAATCAATAATTGTATTTAAAGCTTTTATACATCGTTGAAATTTACCTCAAATTAGATTAACTATATCGTCTGGACTATGGGAAGCTAGGCTAGTCCTGCTAATCAATTGGCGCACCCCACTGACTGATGGGAGTTAAGGTTTCAGATATACGAATGAGCAATTGCATTTTTCCTAACCAAAAGTCAAATACTTTGTAAGCAGACCTTGTATTGTTTCAGTGTCACTTTCTCTCCTTGACAGTCAGCTGTATTGGTTGTTATGTTCTTGACATCCACGAGTCTATGTTGGTTGTTATGTTCTTGACATCCATGAGTCTATGTTGGTTGTTATGTTCTTGACATCCATGAGTCTATGTTGGTTGTTATGTTCTTGACATCCACGAGTCTATGTTGGTTGTTATGTTCTTGACATCCATGAGTCTATGTTGGTTGTTATGTTCTTGACATCCATGAGTCTATGTTGGTTGTTATGTTCTTGACATCCACGAGTCTATGTTGGTTGTTATGTTCTTGACATCCATGAGTCTATGTTGGTTGTTATGTTCTTGACATCCACAAGTCTATGTTGGCTGTTATATTCTTGACATCCACACGTCTATGTTGTTTGTTATGATCTTGACATCCACAAGTCCATGTCGGTTGTTATATTCTTGACATCCACAAGTCTATGTCGGTTGTTATATTCTTGACATCCACCACAAGTCTATGTTGGCTGTTATGTTCTTGACATCCATGAGTCTATGTTGGTTGTTATGTTCTTGACATCCACAAGTCTATGTTGTTATGTTCTTGACATCCACAAGTCTATGTCGGTTGTTATGTTCTTGACATCCACAAGTCTATGTCGGTTGTTATATTCTTGACATCCACAAGTCTTTGTTGGTTGTTATATTTTTGACATCCACGAGTCTATGTTGGTTGCTATGTTCTTGACATCCACGAGTCTATGTCGGTTGATATGTTCTTGACATCCACAAGTCTATGTCGGTTGTTATGTTCTTGACATCCACGAGTCTATGTTGTTGTTATGTTCTTGAAATCCACAAGTCTATGTTAGTTGTTATCTTCTTGACATCCACGAGTCTGTGTTTGTTATTAAAAATAAATACAATTTCCCATAGCCTTTTCAGATCTTAGGATACAAAGAGCATGTCACTTCATATTTATATATCCTAATGTGCAGGAGGTAGGAAAGCCAATTCCTGTCCTCGCTGTGGAACTTCAAGTGTGAAATTGAGACCATAACCCTCTTGAGTCGGAGTCGATATGCTTATACATTACGCTAATCGGTCCCAGGTATTTGTTATTACTCCTGATCATCTTGCACTAAAGTCAGCCATGAATACATCTGTTGATTTTTCCTTGCGATATCATTATTAAAATAAGTTCGAAATGCTATTCTGAACTTTGAACTTATCTTCAAATAAACAAAATGTTGGTAGTTGAGTTTGTAGACTCGCTATGATAGCTATTGCCCAGATCACACTAAATAAGTTGGAATTATTCATTTCTCTTAAGCTTATCATACTCATCGACACGCATACAACAATGACGGATGGAAGATAAGTAATTATGAAGATAATAGCAATGGATGTCACCATCTTGATGATTGTTCTGTCACGGTAAATATGTCTCAAGTTCTGAGAGGATGTTAATTTGTCATTTCGCCATTTTGAGTTCGCCACAAGCTTGTAAATAATGCCTGCGGTACAAACGACGGTTATGAAGAAAGAAGAAACATGAATTGTGACATCTGAACTTGTAGCTACATTTTCAAGCTGTTCTCCAAAATAGGTGTAAACTAGTTTAGCAGTCGTTGTATTAGTCTCTACCTGTGTTTGTGGTCCCAGTTCATAAGCACCGTATACAGGAGCAATACTTACAGTTACCGTAATCAAAATAGTTACCATGGCGAGTTTGGTCCTTGACCCAGTTATAAATCTCTTGACTTTCAGTGGCATAGCAATACAGAGATATCGTTCAAAAGTCACATATGCTGTTATCAAACTTTTTGCACGCGTGAACAGAACGTGGGGCCATATGCCGACAACATAGAATAGTGCATCTCTGTATGCTTTGGATAAATCCCTTTCTGCTAATGGGGTTGTGTACACCGTCATAAATATGAGAATTATTGAGTTCCCAATATCTGCAATATCTAGACTCAGTAAAGAAATATTGATAGTGTCTTTGAATCCAAGTTTTATGAAAACAATGATGCTGATCACGTTGAAGACCATCGCTAATACGCCAATAGTTCCCATGATAAGACTACTGACATATGAGAATATAATCATATGATTCTGATTAATGTAGAACTGTTGTACGTCGCCTTGGTAAACTTGAGTGTGAGTGGAAGGCTCCATAAGTTTTGAAATGTGTGTATAACGATTATAGGATATTAAATTACACCAACACTGATATCTTTTTCTAACATTATTACAATTTTTAGGTCAGTGATGACGAGCTAACTTTTTATGATTTTGTGCAGACATAGCGACAACTAATCTGACATTCTTAAAGTTATTTTGTTTAAATGCCTCCATACTCCGGACATTATCTCCAAGTCGACAGCTTGCCAAATTGAGCAGTTCCAAAGAGATGAGATATAATGTTTATATATATGTGTGTATTTTTTCGTCTTTACAGACGGTCAATTGGCAAGTGTTTTACTGTGACAACTTTTGAGTTTTCGATTTTCTCTCTTGTCTTCAGCTCTTTCATAAGTCTCTTCTCAAAAGACTCTGCTCCCTTGCGCAATATCGTTTTCCACACAACTCTGTCATCAGCTAGCTTTTCCAATGTGCTGAGACCTATAGAAATATTCTTCATTGAGGCTTTACAGACATCTTTATATATGAGCATTGGTCTGCCCTGTAGCCTCTTTGATAAAACAAATATAGTAAAAGGTTTTGATTCCAAATCCAACATTTCACCCAGAGGTAGTATGGTCGCCCGTAGTTTCATTTTTAGTTCAATAATCAGAAATGTCTGTCCAATATGTCTATTTTATATTCAGAGAAAAGTAGATCCGATCTGTGCTAAAAATTGTATTTTGTTATATTGGTAACTGAATGCAGAGAAACGTCGCTGACCCAAGTCGAGTGAGATTTGTAGAAACACAAACACTACACTATTCCTAGATAGAGATTAGTCATCAGTGTTTATTACATTTTTAATATGTATCTTTTACTAATCGACATTTCATTTACTTTCATCTTTGTTCATGTCTAATATCTCTCATAATTGTGTTTCTCATGTAGTACTTGCTTCTTCTTGTTTGATACACACTTTAATCAAAGTACAATTATTGAACGATGAATGCAAGTCAATTTCATCTCAATAGCTGGTCTTCAATATACATGAAGGCGTGCTGAATCATAATCAATTGAACAAATTATACCAAGTTTTACAATGAAAAAATTATATTCTGTAGTTTGATTTTTATAAATTGATTACTTTAATTTTCGTTTTGATAAAACATATTATGAGTTTGATTGCGCGAGAGTTGGAAAATACTCGGTATTTAAACAAAATGCCACGGTTACATTATCTGTTTTTAAGGAAAAAAAAGTGCGAACCAAATACTTTTATCAACATTATTAATCCGCAAAAGTCATGCGTAACAAATCATGAAGAGAAATTAAACATGTTATACTAGATCGATCGACGAAGCAGAATCCACACAATGATTTTCTATTTTGTCAGGAATTATCAAAAATAGCGATACATTCACTAAGTTCTCTGATTTTTAAACATCAACGAATGATGATAATGGATCAGATGAAGGTAATTGACAAACTAATAGATCGATTTGATAATGTGTGTGATATGCGTCACTAGAGACAGAGAGATTCACTCTGTTATTGATTTTTATAAATATGTTACAGACGATTTTATTTCATGTTATAAGATGTACAATTTATTTCTAGTATATTTTTAACTATTAAGGGGGGATGTGGGAGAAAGAGAAGTTCATGAGAAAACAGTATAGAATACAGAACGGAAACAGATTAGAGACTAGTGTCTTTCTTGGCTGAGAACGAACTAATGTTAGACAACACATTATTTCAATAATATCCTTTTCTGACCGGTTTTCCCCCCTTTTTTTCTGAAATCTGTTTCGTCCTCTGAACGTCAGGGTAAAAAGATATTTGTGAACAATCGCTTGTGTGCGCTTCGCATAGAGTGTCATTCACTGAATCTGTTATTTCTGAGGTCCCCTTGTACGTAAACACCTTTCAACCGACAATATTTCTCAGAGCTTCTCTGGTTACCAACTGAAGCCGTGTCGACATGAGAGCTGTTACAGTTGAAGTGGTATAATGTCAGTTCTGTAACCAAATTCTAGGGGCATTGTTTTCTTCTTCCAAGAGTTGATCTCTGCAACCCCTATGTCTCCTACTTATCGGCAGTTCTCCATAGAAGATTTGATATTGTATTATCCTCCATTCTTCGAATGTTTCCCAACAATCGTTTTTTTGTTGCAATTATTGTTGTTGAACAAATATTGTCATAATTCTTGTTCCCTCCAACATCTTGTTTCTGCTGAACTTATCCAATCATCAATGCAAGTCGTAGTATATCCTTTACAGGACGCAGCCATCAACCACATTAAACGAGTCGCTGATTTTCTAGGCACCACATATACATTCTGTAGTTTGCCATTGCTTTTTGAACAGTGAGGTCTATTTTTACCTTTTGTAAAAATCCCATGGAAACGGATTTGCTTCCAAATGTGCCCGCCGTGCGGTTTGGAACTGGTACGCTTGGGTTTGTGATCGCACTCACTATCGCTTAACCAATCATCGATGACTAGTTCAAACATATTCATTGATGATCATCAAGGACTAGTTCAAACATATTTATTGATCATCATCAAGGACTAGTTCAAACATATTCATTGATGATCATTGAAGGACTAGTTCAAACATATTCATTGGATCATCAGTTCAAACATATTCATTGATGATTATTGAAGGACTAGTTCAAACATATTCATTGGCTAGTTCTATTAGTCCATTCACAATCTCCTGCCATTCTTAACCATGTTTCACGTTTTGATCAACGACTTATACTATTTAGCTCACTTGCGATATCTACTAAAATGGATTGATGATAATTAGGTCAGTTACACAGTTTGACTTGAATTTGGTGTTAACATTTTGTCATATTTATGTCGAGTTATTCAGGATGAAGTGTCAAAATTGGTTAAGACATTTCTGTCGACAGATAATTCATTTACGTCAAGTTAAATTTTCGTTAAATGTATCTTTTGTGGCGAATAAAGGACCAATGTGTCTAATGCAGGTCGCAGTGTATACATTTAACACACTGTACCAGCTACCGCATTGAAAAATACATTATGACCGTATTAATTTGAGTTATTTATATTACTGAAGAGCGTCTGGCCGAATGGATGAGAGCGCCGGATCCCATCCTGGAGACCCGGGTTCAAGCCCAGGAAAGCTGAAGGATTTTTTCTGTAGGGCACAAAGCAAAAATAATAACCTGGACAGTTTCATGGTGACTGCACTAGCCATGCGGAAGTTAACCCTAGCTCATATCCCCACTGTTATACACCACCATAAAAAGTGGTATTACACCGGCAGAAAAGTCAGGATTGTTTAAAAATATTATTTATTTACATCACTAACATTTATATTAGTATTTTTAAATTCATCGTTTCGCCAATAGTACGTTGCCGATTTTCACACTTCCACCTGGAAAAAAAAATGTGTTATTAACAATGCGCCCCTATTGTTAGACATAAACAGTGGCCACATAATTAAAAGCTTGCAAGTATAGATGGCTGAGGGAATGTAGCAGAGATATTCCTCTTCTTCTATTATTCCCATCTTGAAGCATATAGTATCAACAATTTTCTCAAAATAGATCTAGATTGAGCAAGTCAGTTTAGTTCATTCCAGATCATTCTGACCACTTCTCTATGTTTCTCTGTATATTTACCGATCTTTTTTACCTTCTAGATTCCATTTTAAGAGTCATATTTGATTGTCTAGTCTCTTATATGTTGAATATATATCCCATCCATTTTCATCTCTTCTATTTTACTTCATCGTTGATATAGATCTCAATGAGTTCAACTAATTCTTCTAAATCATCTTCCTTCAAAGTTTCGTATATGCATGTTTGTCTTGTTACTTCGTAAATGCATGTTTGTCTTGTTATTTCGTATATGCATGTTTGTCTTGTTATTTATATGCATGTTTGTCTTGTTATTCGTATATGCATGTTTGTCTTGTTACTTCGTATATGTATGTGTGTCTTGTTACTTCGTATATGCATGTTTGTCTTGTTACTTCGTATATGCATGTTTGTCTTGTTACTTCGTATATGCATGTTTGTCTTGTTATTTCATATATGCATGTTTGTCTTGTTACTTCGTATATGCATGTTTGTCTTGTTACTTCGTATATGCATGTTTGTCTTGTTACTTCGTATATGCATGTTTGTCTTGTTACTTCGTATATGCATGTTTGTCTTGTTACTTAGTATATGCATGTTTGTCTTGTTACTTCGTATATGCATGTGTGTCTTGTTACTTCGTATATGCATGTTTGTCTTGTTACTTCGTATATGCATGTTTGTCTTGTTACTTCGTATATGCATGTTTGTCTTGTTATTTCATATATGCATGTTTGTCTTGTTGTTTCGTATATGCATGTTTGTCTTGTTATTTCGTATATGCATGTTTGTCTTGTTACTTCGTATGTGCATGTTTGTCTTGTTACTTCGTATATGCATGTTTGTCTAGTTACTTCGTATATGCATGTTTGTCTTGTTATTTCATATATGCATGTTTGTCTTGTTGTTTCGTATATGCATGTTTGTCTTGTTATTTCGTATATGCATGTTTGTCTTGTTACTTCGTATGTGCATGTTTGTCTTGTTACTTGGTATATGTATGTTTGTCTTGTTACTTCGTATGTGCATGTTTGTCTTGTTACTTGGTATATGCATGTTTGTCTTGTTACTTTGTATATGCATGTTTGTCTTGTTACTTCGTATATGCATGTTTGTCTTGTTACCATGTCTCTGATCCAGCTGAAAATGTTAACCCATTCACTCTTCTGAGCCAAAATACTGGCTCAGGCAGTTTTAAGATGTCTTAAAGCCGATATACTGGCTAATTCGTTATCATCATCAAGGTGCGTATCCTTTAAAGGACGTTGCTCTCTTTGCAGCACATCTGAAATTACTCCGTCTCTTGCCAGTTCACCCACTTCGTCTATGGTCATGTTCATGGTTTCTTTAATATCTTGTAGCCATCTTCTTCTTGGTCTACCTCTGTCCTCCCCCTAATATTGTTCTTTCCAGCTCATCGTGACGCTTAATGTGACCAAAGTATCTAAGTTTTCTGTATAGTATGTTGTTTATCAGCCAATTCTCTTTAACATTTAGTTCTTTCAGGACATCAGTGTTCTTTCTTTTTTCTGTCCATGGTATTCGTAGGATCTTTCTGAAGCATTTAGTTTTGAAGGACTGGATTTTCGTTCTTGTTTTTGTGTAATGGTCCATGATTCACAACCATAAGTAGCCACTGGAAAAATGCATGTTCTAAATATTTTTAATTTTAATATTTTGCTGGTGCTTTGCCACATGTTCTTCATTGTGTTTAACTTTTGATTCTATTGCCAATCTTCTTGAGATCTCTTTGGAGCAGTCACCGTTATTGTTAATTATGAGCCCAGATATTCGTAGCTCTCTACACATTGGAGTTCTTCATTGTTTATTTGGATGTTAGGTGAGCCTTTTGCTTTGTCAGTTGACATGACTTTTGTTTTTTGTGTATTCAAATATAGATGTTGGTCTTCACTATGTTTCTTGGTCGTCATGATTAGGTTTTCCAAACCTCTTTGCTGGTGGATAATAATAATAATTCGCTATACATTACAGTATTCGTGCGTCCAGGAGTAACACAAATTACCAAGTGAAATGATTAAAAAGGATAAATGTTGACGGAAGATATTAAGATATGGACAAGAAATAGACTTCACTGCGTTCGGCAGAACTAGATATTCGTTTCTTCTGCGAGTTTCTAAGGTAGTAATTCTTGAAGCGATGGTATATTTTCAATGACCCATGATGCTGATGTGTAAAGTTCCTAATCCTATCCGAGAAGGACGATATAACGCAGCTACAGTGTTCATGGTGAGAACGTAGAAGAACCATTGGCAGTTCAAAATACAGAAAAGCAAGCTGGAAAGCAAAATTTCATTAGAAAATTTTAAAAATAAAATTTCAACAAAATATTGTTACAATTTTCTAAATTTCAATGGGAACCCTCCTCGATGGTGCTACGGAGTTCATGCACTGTCGCTTAGATCTTCCTGTGTTAGAAAGAGATCGGAGCACACATGAATACTCACTGAAATGCAATGAATATAGTCCTATCAATCGATCTAGGGCCAGACATGTTGCCCTTTTCAGGTAGCTCACTAATTAATAACAACTAATTAACACCACAATTTACTGCAAAAATATAAATAAAACCACCAGCCAAAAACGAGAAATATTGCACTATCACATCGTATCATCATCATCAGATGACGCCAGAGTGGTTACCGGGGTCCAAATTAGGGGTATAAAGAATAGAAACACTGTTACCTGCCATGAATTCGTAAGAGGCGACTAAGGGGGTTTCTGAATTTGGATGCACGTGTCCTAAACGTGTAGAAGTCTATGAGTTTAGGGACCTAAAAAAAACAATGTGCAACGTATACACGTTCTTGGCAAAGATCAAAATATCACAAAGAGTGATAAAATTGGTCGTAAAGAACGAACGCAAAGAAGAAGAAGAAAATCATCAGATGTTGTCTCCGCATCAAAGTTTTTCTCCAATGGATCTCTCACATTTTCTGCTTATTGAATTAGTGTTGCACTCTGCCAGGTGGTAATTTGTCCATCTCTTAATGTGTTCCTCTCACTTGCGTCTCGGTATTCCTCTTGCTCACCGTCCTCCAACTGTCCTCTTTAATAAATCTTTGATCGAAGTTTTGATCCCATCTCACAACTTAAAAAAATAAACCAAGTACTTTTATTCTTAATTTAATTTGAATATTACTATTTTCTTTTTTTTTTACCATTTTAAAATGAATAAAATTATTTTACTATAAATTTGTTTTTCATAATCTTGTTTTGTTTTTTTAAAATTCGATTACAAGCATATTATATTTTATAAAACAATATCTAATTATTTTCAGTCCAATTGTTTGAAACCGATTACAATAGAAACAGAAATGTCGCAGACGTGGGTCAGTTTATCACAGGATTCCTATTTATTTTTGTGACTGAGTCAGACGAAGCATTGTACTGTAAAGTACTTGGTTACAGGGTTTCAGTCATTTTCTTGCTATTATTTTGTACATTCTGTTTTAAAGTCTGCATCAATGCATGCAATGGTTATTTATTACTAATCCGACTTCACAGACCTATGGGCAGATCCATAGATGCGTGATCTACCTTAGTAGATGATAAAGAATATACATAATAATGTTATTTCATGTGGTTTTATGTATATACACATTTCCTACCAGATTTAAGCACTCAATTATAAATATAAAAAGATGTACTAAAAAGTTCATACGCTTTATCAATTACATTATGAGTCTCTGAGGCATAAATGTACGATTCACGGCTTTCGTTCCAACAGTACTCCGATCGCTTCCCGCTTGAGGCGACCAGACTGTTCTACTGTGATCCCGTTAGTTACATTGTAGACGGACAATAAAAGTATGTCTTGTGTTCAAACTAGGCACGTAGAAAAAAAATGTTGGCAATATAGAAATCGATTAAACTGTGACGGAGAGCTGTTTCCCGCACAGAATTCATTAAAATATAATTATTACACATTTTTAGAATTCTCAAAATGACATGAGACCCTAGTCGGTACTACAAACTTTGTGCACGGCTGCTAAAAACTTCCTGCGTGAGAAGGAAACAGAAGCACACATGGTTTCTAAAGAAGGGAAATAATCATCATCCGATCAATTGTATTATAGCGCAAGACAGCGGCAGTATGTCATCTTTATCTATCTGCAGTTGCCCGCCTGCCCAGCGTGTACGTAGCGCGTTGAACGACGGGTGACAATCCCCTGTGAGTGCGGTTCAATTCCGGGCTGGCAGAAAAGCCACAGGTTATCCAGATTTACGGTGTTCGTGGCACCGAGCCGAATGGTTACGATGTCCATGGCACTGAGCTGAAGAGCTGAAAGCTCAAGTGCTTCTGGATCGAAGAAAAAAATGTATCTAAAGCACACTTTCACCATAAACCGTTGAGGTTGACAACGACGTTTTGTTTATTGCTGACAGATTATATTTTCCCATTTAAGAAATTTTAAAGTTCCAATTTCTTAAACGTTTGAATACTACCAAGATTTCTTTGTAGGTTTTGAAATCGACTTTTTTCTTATCTATTAGCCTGGTGTGTTCGCTGTTCAAGTTTTGTTGCGGATCGAGAAGTGTCCACCAGCTCAGTACCGACTATCGCTTGCATCTATTGAAAGACTTTATACGCCAGAGATTTGTATATGGTTTCGTCGCAAAAAGTCTAGAGTTTTAACCCAGTAGTCTGCAGAGGTAACTATCAAAGAGATGTTATATACAGATGACCAGACAATAATGTTTACCACAGATGTACAATTACAAGACCACATTAGTAGATTACATCAAGCATATAATAACCATAATATGAAAATCAATTTAAGTGGAGACACCCAGAACAACGGTTGTATTTATTTTTAAACTCAAAGAAAAAACTAACAAAGATACCGTCATACAATTTGGCATCTGTTGCAAAAGCATTGAAATCGATGATAAACAACGTTTAGTTTATGTATTCTAATTAGTTATTTAAAAATAACTAATTTTCTTAAAAATATATTGTAAAAAACCCATTCATCGTACAGTGGATTTCATAATTATAAGAAGTGCAAAGAATGCCATACTGGCATATGTTGTAGATATCACCCATAGCTATATCGTGAACCTCCATTTTTTGTCTAAACTAAGCAGATATATTGCTTTTCTAATTTGAATTTTTTTTTTTATCTGGAAGGGTTACATTGCAAAAACCATATCTACAAAACCAATTGAGTTAGACATTTTTGGAGGTTCACGCTATAGCTATGGATGATATGTACATCATATGCCAGTTTGGCATTCTTTGCGCTTCTTATGTTTTTGAAATCCACTGCACGATGAAAAGGAGTTTTTTTTACAATATATTTTCAAGAAAATTAATTATTTTTTAAATAACTAATTACAGTGCTTACACTAAACGTTGTTTATCATCGAAAACAATGCCTTTTGCAACAGGTGGCCAAATTGTATGACGATGGCTTTGTTGGGTTTTTTTCTGTGAATTAAAAAAAAATACAACCGTTGTTCTGGGTGGGTCTACCGCCTTAAAAAAACAAATCATCAATATAGACAAAGAAGACATGTCAACAAAGATCCAATTCGGAGACCAAACACAAAACAAGTGTATAACTTCCAGGACCGAGCGGTATATTTTCTCAGTATGATGCAAGTCTTCGAAATGCCGCCCTTGAAACGTTTTTTTTCTTTAAAATAACCTTCAATTGTGAGTTTTGATTTCGCTGCTTATGCCACTCTTACGGTGCCGCCTGATGCGATCGCCTCTCTGTAGCGTAGCATGGCACGGCCCTGATAACTTTAGGTATCTAGGAAGTGTAATATCACGAGTTGAAATAATAAAAGCGAAAATCTTAAACAGTTGTAACAGATGAAATCAACTTATTGGGCTAATGGCACCATTACTGACAGCAAATAGCAAAAATAACAATACAGCAACATTTCAACCTAAAGGCTGTTATCAAGCAAAGGATACAACAGAAGTCAATAAATGTACTTCCTACATGCTACTATATATAGAATCAGACAATAAATTCCGAACAACCATACATTATTCTATATGTAGTATGCCGTGTAAGAAGGGAATTTCTTCACTTCTGTTGTATCGTTTGCATGATAAAGGCCTTTTGGTCGAAACGGTGATGTGTATTGTTATTATTTTGTAAGACTACAGTACTTTGTTATTACGTGTTTCGCCAGTTCTACATAGTTTTACTGAAGTCTTTCCGTATATCGTTAATGGCATGTAGGGTTACATTTTAAAAAAAACAGTACTATAAAACACAATACTTCACTCTAAACTTCACATCGGCAAGTAACAAAATGATTGAATATTAAAGCTTCATATGCTCATCATTCGCTAGAGGCGTGTTAGTAGAAAAAGGGAGCATCGAATCTACAGAAACGGGTCCACTCGAAAAAGTGCGTCTGGCTTCGTCACAGTCATTTCTATGTTTTGTTATAAGATAATAATGAGTTTAAAGAACCCTTGAAAAAGCAACGAAGGCAATGAAAATCATGAATAAATAGACAGTGAACAAGTATTAGTGTCTTCTTGAAAAAACAATGACCAAACACAAGATTCGAACCACAAACCTTTATTTCTTACGGCAGACATTATCTATCCCTACAGTGGAGCGTTTTTAAAAGATATCTATAGCAACAATTACTGCTCACATATATCTCATTTAAAAACAGGAAAATATTATAGAGGAACTTTCGTAAAGTCATCAACAACTTCCATCTTAGACTACAAAATCTCAAAGATTAAAAAAACACCTTAAAAGCAGACAAGAAACTTGTGTTTTGAGACTGAGTTTTTCTGAACTAATCCTTTGTCTGATCCATTAAGTCATGCTGAGACTTATATGTTATATAGCATGTATGTGAGTTTCTCTCCCACGAGACCAGTTCCTAAGCTACATAACATTTCGTGACTGATTTACTCTAAAAAATGACAGTAGTTTATTCTGTAGTAAAATGAATGCTTGTCTATTCGGGGTGAATGCAAGTTGGGTTCTGTTAACAAACGACCATAAGTAAGAACAATGCTTGTTTATCGAAAGTGTTTTTGTATTTTTGCTGTTGATTTATAGAATAGCGTTTTCAGCAATACACTAATTTTAAAAAAAAAACCATTACCTTAACAATACTGGACTATAGTGCGTTTCAAAATGTTTTCCACTGTTTAACATTCAAATCTCTGTAACCGCGTGACAGTAATTATTGTAACTTTGCATATGACCTGTTGATCGTTATGTCCCGAGGAAGATATTTTTTTTACCCAATAACAAATATATGGTTTACAATTTTCTTTATTTAAAGGGTACAAAAGTGACCATCCAGTATGTAAACTATGTAATGAGAAGTATTACCCCTTCATATTTGTGAGATAATTCGATTATCCCACTGGATCAAATTTCCGTGGATTTTCCGATTATCATCGCTCCATCGCACTATTAAAAGATACATTGATCGTTCTGGTGTGTTTAGTTACCGTTTACTGATTGTGTGTTTCAAGACATAGGTGTGTTACAATACTTGCAGTATTCTAGATTATTTGTAATACAATAGATATGAAAATCAAGTTCCTTACACTGCACACAGTGACAATGAAAATGTATAAATATTTTGGCAAAGAATCTAAGCGTAAAAAACTGTATTAGAGTATCTCAAATCCTGAAAATAGAACTATGCACGCTTTGTTTTTTTTGTATATCCAGAAGCACCTGAGCTTTCAGCTCTTCGGCTCGGTGCCATGGACATCGTAACCCTTCGGTTCGGTGTCACGGACACCGTAAATCTGGAGAACCTGTGGCTTTTCTGCCAGCCCGCGGTATTGAACCGCACGCACAGGAGGCTCCGCTTTGGGTTTAAGTGAACGCTTTCTTCATCAATTACTCAATGTTAATGAAATTTTCAGTACTATCAATAAACCCGGACTCTGAGATAGAAAGGAAGTACGAGTATATAGTTTTGACAGGAATGTTATTAGAAGAGAGGTTTGCAGAATGTTTGATTCAAAGGTAACTGTGACAGTAAGAAAGCTGCAGATTCGGCTAAGAATACACAATGTCACTGATGTATCGAAATCAACATTATGGAGAACTGGTTTTTTTTTTTAGAAGTGGGCTTAAAATAATTACAAGTAAAATTTGGGTCGCCGATAGAGAAGTTAATAAGACGATGCTCTAGTGACAAGGTGCAGTGGAAATTCCGGGGTTTGAACCCAGCGTTGATCAAAATATTTTGATGTGCACACAGTAAATGGTTGAAGTACAGTAAAACCAGATCTTAACTTGGAGTTCTACAATACAAGTATCTCTGTAGTTGGAGTAATGTTCTCCTGAATGGCAAGGGACACTGGTGATTATGGAAGCATGCTTCACGAAAAATCAGTTAGAGACGCCCTAATAGGCGCCACAAATATTTCTAAATTCAAAGCAGACAAACAAACAAAAACGCTTGTAAAACTGAAATTATGAGTAAATTTCCAAAATCTCATCCCGTGTAATCACTAAACAAAACACTGGAATATATGAAACAGATCCCAGATCTACTTTATCCGTCCTCGCTGCGCACAAGAACACATTAGGCAGAGATAAAAATGTCCACTCCATTCAATCTTATGCCATTCTTTCTACCATGAAAATAGTCTTATGCATGTCTTAAAGCTCTGCTTCAAAAGTTCACCTGTAGATTTTCCCTCTACGCTTCGTCATGTGCAGTTGTTCCGTTCGCTACTACTATGGCGTCCTGACCTTCATAAGCAGATGGGTCTTTCCAGTCTAAATCCCTACCTATTCTAGGTCGGTCACTCAAAAGGTGGACCTTAGAGATAACAGAAGCGACGAAAGACACTGTTAATTAATAGCACACAAAAGCTTGTTCTAGAAATCTCTTCTTACTCTGAAACTGACGAAAGACAAAACAGGGTCAGAGAATAGATAGATAGATCCCTAAGGAGACGTAAGACGTTTCTTTCCATCTGCTACCCTATTAGGGACACTTTTGAGAAAAGAAGAGTTTAGCCACAACTCTACAGTCCCCAACAAGGAAATATCTCTGAAAGTGAAGATAGTGGTTTCAGTTTGGAGCGTCCAGCAGTGTAACTTGTTTATGATATCAAAGTCACTATGGTAAGCATATCTATATAATAGAGATAATGACTACGGTCGTAGACAAATATAGTTACTACCAAGAAGGCATGCAATGATATACTACATTATAAAACAATTCCTGCTGAAACCTTAACGATATTATGAAATACACAATTCTGAGCATGAATATTCTCAGTGGCAACGTGGGAGACTTGACATTTAACAGAGCAGTGGAATAGTTTATATGGGCTTATATGCACATAAATGTCACAGAAGAGTCCCCTGTATACATAGGCAGAGAAGAGAGTACATAAATCTATCCAGAATCAACTCAAAAGTAAAGGAAGCTGACTGTTGCTATAATTAAGAAGAAAGAAAATTAAAGTATTAATGAGATCTAACAAGACAAGAAAGAAAATTAAAGAAATAATGAGATCTAAAAGACAAGAAAGAAAATTAAAGTATTATGAGATCTAACAAGACAAGAAAGTTAGTATTAATGAGATCTAACAAGACAAGAAAGAAAATTAAAGTATTAATGAGATCTAACAAGACAAGAAAGAAAATTAAAGTATTAATGAGATCTAACAAGACATGAAAGACTAGAAAATACATTTATGTAGGCAAGCATATCGGCTAAGGATTGTAGTGGAAAACCCAATCGATTGTGGATGAAATAGAATATTTGAGCATGTCAGCAACAGAGGTTAGACATAGGAGAGAGAGCATTTCGAAAGACAAGATTCTGCTTAGAAAAAGATATTGGATGATAATAATAATTAAAATGTACGAGTAAATTTTTTCGATGTTTGCTTTGCTTATGCCAGATTCTATTGTTTAAGCGACAATTTTGTTACTTTGTACACTGTATTTATCACTTGTTGACTTCAATTTTGACTTGGACAATTTTCTACTTGCTGAAATATTTACGACTTTGACTTCTGTTCGACTTGGACAATTTTTTCCTTGTGACTATTTTACCACTTGCTGACATTCTTAGTTCTGCTTGGATAATTATTGTTCTCTTGTTGAACGATTTTGAACTCTTGTGACTTCATTAGTTACGACTTGGACACTTTATTTCTGCTTGGAACTATTTTCATCTTGCTGACTTCATATTAGACTGCGACATTATTTACGCTTGTGACAATTTTTACCACTTGCTGACCTTTTGTTTACCACTTGGACTCAAATATAGAATATAATCGTCAATGTATTGTTTCTTGTATTCCTCTCCGCTTTCGTAAACCATATGCATCAACTGTTCTTTCACTTTCTGCCTCTGACCTTTGTTTGTTCATAGTATTCATCAATCTTTAGTTCCTTCGAAAAAACTTTCCGGTCTTTATAACGTCTTCTTTCTCATTTTTCTTCATGGTTTAGCATTATGCCACTACTTAAACGATCTTTAATGTTATTCTTGTATGTCTTATTTCTATTCTTTATCGAAATTAATTGTATTTTACTTATGATGCTTTGCATTATTGTTTCTTTAACCTATACCATTTTTTTAAATTTTCTAATACCTGTTCTCTTCTCTTCTCTCTCTTTCCCTACTGACTTTCTCTCTCTTCTCTCAATTCTGATTCCTACACCTATTTCCTCTCTCTCTCTCACTGATCCCTAACACCTGTTCTCTCTCTCTCTTCTCTCTTTCTCGATTAACACCTGCTCTTCTCTCTCTCTCGATCAACACCTGTTCAATAGAATTCCTAATACTATCTGTTATATCAGACAGCTGTTTCAAACTTACATTATCACGGACTACTTTTAAATCACTTTTGTTGCTCGACTAGACAAGTTTCTGATTGAAAATGTATATAATTATCTTTTGTTACTATAGTAAAAATATTCTCAGACATTTTGGAAACTCTAAATGATCTTTTTTTGCTGTGAGACATTTAGACTAGACCTGGTCGGTTCTTTGATGACATTTTCCAGACTGTTTACCACTGTTTTATTCATATTAAAAAAATTTTTCTATTTGAAATGTCAAAGATATAAGTTTCTCAGCTAGGATCCTGTGAGCTACTCTTGTTCCCTGGGATCCACTGACCTAGTTTGGAAATGCTGATATAAAACATCGGAAATTATAGAACAACATGGAACGTGATTTCCATTATTTGTTTGCTTACCGACATATTGTATCATGAACAACAAACAGATGTTACAGTTGCTATAGAAACACCAGTATAGTTCACGATGCACAGCCAAGGACAATAATGTTGCATCTACGTTCCGTGTATATATATAATTAACATTTATGCAGAAAATATTATGAGAAATATTACGGTGTCAGAGATCATAAAATAAATATAAATTTGGATCAGTTTGCAGCGGTAGAAATATGATACCATAACTAAGAAACGCAGATGACACAGTTCTTCTATCAAGTAACAGCAAACATTTAGAAAAGTTAATCTTGCCAGAAAAACAATAAGAAACAATTTGTCAACTCTTCTCTGTGTGCTTAGAAAACTATGATTACTATGATTATGTTCAACGACACAACAAAATGTCAACTCATACTTACCGTATATCATGAACGATATGAAAATGTTAAAAAGTGTCAAAAATCGTGGCTATGTAATTTACAAAAATGTCAACTGTAACAAAAATTTCAATAAGAAATTGGATATTAAAGTTCAGAGTTTAAATAGTCATCATCATCAAATAGCTTGTCTTAACAGTACCTTAACCTTAACAGTCCTTCTGAATTTATCTCTCTCGTAGGCCAGATGTCCTGCCTCTGCAGCGGTTATGTTCAAACTATCAATTATATCATGAATCCATCTTCTCCGTGGTCTACCTCTTTGGCGGGATGATTCCGTCCACGGTGGTCTTCTCACCCTTCGTGTCACTTTATATGTAAAAATACCTACCTCAATTTTCTCATTCTTAGTTGTAACATCAACCAGTTTTATTTGATTTTGAGTTCAATTTCAGATCTATTTGTTCTCTTTCCTGTCCATGACATAAGGATGCTTCTTTTGTAACACATATATTCAAAGTATATATATATGTTTCCTTTACAAAGCACGAATTCCGTAACTTCGACAACAATCCTAGGGGTCTCTGGAAAAAAATTCACTCGCAAACAGAAAGACGTGATCCGGATTTGAACCTACGACTTTCGACTCGCAAGGCAAGGGCATAATCACTTAGCCACATAGACCACCAAATGCTACAGAACAATGTTTAGAACATTCTCGAAAAAGAAGAAAAAATAAAAAGCAGTTTACTAGGCCTGAATATGAAGGAAAATTATCTAGAATATCTCGGAAACTGAAATATTTTACTCACATTAAAGTAAGCTAGAATATCTCGGAAACTGAAATATTTTACTCACATTAAACTAGAATATCTCGGAAACTGAAATATTTTACTCACATTAAAGTAAGCTAGAATATCTCGGAAACTGAAATATTTTACTCACATTAAAGTAAGCTAGAATATCTGGAAAACTGAAATATTTTACTCACATTAAAGTAAGCTAGAATATCTCGGAAACTGAAATATTTTACTCACATTAAAGTAAGCTAGAAGATCTCGGAAACTGAAATATTTTACTCAAATTAAAGCTAGAATATCTCGGAAACTGAAATATTTTACTCACATTAAAGTAAGCTAGAATATCTGGGAAACTGAAATATTTTACTCACATTAAAGTAAGCTAGAATATCTGGGAAACTGAAATATTTTACTCAAATTAAAGTAAGCTAGAAGATCTCGGAAACTGAAATATTTTACTCAAATTAAAGTAAGCTAGAATATCTCGGAAACTGAAATATTTTACTCACATTAAAGTAAGCTAGAATATCTCGGAAACTGAAATATTTTACTCACATTAAAGTAAGCTAGAATATCTGGAAAACTGAAATATTTTACTCACATTAAAGTAAGCTAGAAGATCTCGGAAACTGAAATATTTTACTCACATTAAAGTAAGCTAGAATATCTCGGAAACTGAAATATTTTACTCACATTAAAGTAAGCTAGAATATCTGGAAAACTGAAATATTTTACTCACATTAAAGTAAGCTAGAATATCTCGGAAACTGAAATATTTTACACACATTAAAGTAAGCTAGAATATCTGGGAAACTGAAATATTTTACTCACATTAAAGTAAGCTAGAATATCTCGGAAACTGAAATATTTTACTCACATTAAAGTAAGCTAGAATATCTCGGAAACTGAAATATTTTACTCACATTAAAGTAAGCTAGAATATCTCGGAAACTGAAATATTTTACTCAAATTAAAGTAAGCTAGAATATCTCGGAAACTGAAATATTTTACTCACATTAAAGTAAGCTAGAATATCTCGGAAACTGAAATATTTTACTCACATTAAAGTAAGCTAGAATATCTCGGAAACTGAAATATTTTACTCACATTAAAGTAAGCTAGATCCGACTGATATTTTCTCACATTAAAGTGCTAAATATCTAAACTGAAATATTTTACTCAAATTAAAGTAAGCTAAAATCTCTGGAAACTGAAATATTTTACTCAAATTAAAGTAAGCTAAATATCTCGGAAACTGAAATATTTTACTCACATTAAAGTAAGCTAGAATATCTCGGAAACTGAAATATTTTACTCACATTAAAGTAAGCTAGAATATCTGGAAAACTGAAATATTTTACTCACATTAAAGTAAGCTAGAATATCTCGGAAACTGAAATATTTTACTCAAATTAAAGTAAGCTAGAAGATCTCGGAAACTGAAATATTTTACTCAAATTAAAGTAAGCTAGAATATCTCGGAAACTGAAATATTTTACTCACATTAAAGTAAGCTAGAAGATCTCGGAAACTGAAATATTTTACTCACATTAAAGTAAGCTAGAATATCTGAACTGAATATTTTACTCAAATTAAAGTAAGTAGATCTCGAAACTGAAATTTTACTCAAATTAAAGTAACTAGAATATCTCGAAACGAAATATTTTACTCACATTAAATAGCTAAATATCTCGAAATAATATTTACTCACATTAAAGTAAGCTAGAATATCTGGAAACTGAAATATTTTACTCAAATTAAGTAAGCTAGAATATCTCGAAACTGAAATTTACCTACATTAAGTAGCTAGAAGATCTCGAAACTGAAATATTTTACTCACATTAAAGTAAGCTAGAATATCTGGGAAACTGAAATATTTTACTCAAATTAAAGTAAGCTAGAATATCTCGGAAACTGAAATATTTTACTCCATTAAAGTAGCTAGAATATCTGGGAAACTGAAATATTTTACTCAAATTAAAGTAAGCTAGAATATCTCGGAAACTGAAATATTTTACACACATTAAAGTAAGCTAGAATATCTCGGAAACTGAAATATTTTACTCACATTAAAGTAAGCTAGAAGATCTCGGAAACTGAGATATTTTACTCACATTAAAGTAAGCTAGAATATCTCGGAAACTGAAATATTTTACTCACATTAAAGTAAGCTAGAAGATCTCGGAAACTGAAATATTTTACTCACATTAAAGTAAGCTAGAAGATCTCGGAAACTGAAATATTTTACTCACATTAAAGTAAGATCTCAACAGCAGTACTTGAATCCGTAGCACAGGCCAGAGTTTTCGATATACTTTGGAAGATAGTAAAATGTGGTAAAACATTTATTTTTACTTTCAACAAATTGATTTCCTCTTGAGCGGCGAACCAGCTTATTCTTGTCCGTTTCAACTGATAGTAAGAACCTTTGCTATCATGCACACAGTGTGCAAATCAAATGCCATCTCCATGAAAACAAAGCTCAGGATATTCAGCTCAAATGTGAAATATGTGTTGCTGTATGGCTTGGAAACGAGTCGAATCATCAAGTTAAATACAAATAAGATTCAGACCTTCATAAATGGATGTCTTCGACGGACTTTCTGACTGAGATGGTATGACAGAGTTGCAAACACAGACCTGTGGACAAGAACCGGGCACGAACTTATGATGACACGAGGATAAAATGGCGATTGGTTGGACATACCTTACGGAAGACACATTCAAGTGTCACTAAACAAGCACTTGAGTGGAACCCGCAGAGAAAATATAAAAAGGAGACGCCATAAGAAGACCTGGAGACGAAAACTTCTTGAGGAATGGAAGAGTGCTCGACTATCTTGGGATACCATAAAGCAAATAGAAAGAGACCGAGGAAAGTGACGAACAGCTATTGCGACCCTATGCTCCAGGAGGAGCCAAGAGGAATAAACAACAAAAAAAAACCAAGGATTTTACGTACTCACAAGTGTATTCCTGAGCTGTAGGAGAATAGGATGGGGGAGGGAGGTGTGCTATGTGTGCTGCAATATTATACAGCAGCCACAGTATGGTTCTAGAGAGCCGCGGTAGCGTAGTTGTTAGTGAACTCGCTTCTCAAGGTTGGTGGTATGGTTCAACTCCGCAGTGCGTGGAATTTCCGACCTCGACGGCTCTCAGTCGACCCAGCCTCAACTGGGTACCAGACATGCTCTGGGAAAGTAAGGCGCCGGCTGATGCTAACCACATCACCCATCGTGTGCCGACGGTAAATGAAAAATACAGGCCTAACACTGTATTGCCCTATATACCACAAGGTATGAAGGTTCTTACTTTACTTTTACAGTATGGTTCACTATGCTTATTAACGTGTTCGGATTTCTTGTTGGTCATGACGAATTCTACTATATTCTAGGCATATATTCAAATGTTTTATGCAGAATAATCATCACGTCCTGAGTCGCGGTAATCTTACAAATGATGTCATTCGTCATATATGTCTCTATTGTCTATTTTTGTCTTTCCACAGATGGATGATGGAATTGGTTGTCCACTCTTGCCATTAAGCGCGGGGAGGGGATAGGGGAGCTTTAATTTGCTTTCAAGGGCCGGATGAGTCGCCCTGGTGGTGTTAAATAAATCCCTGTTTATTTAGTGTGGCTTGATTTTGTCTGTCCATCTTTTTCTTGGTCTTCCCTTGACTCTAGTACCTGATCTCTTTTATTGTATGCTGTTATTAGTGGTTGGTTGTATTATATTCTCATTAAATGTCCAAACCACTTTGCTGTCCTTCAATGTATTCGGTGCATGAAGTTATGCCTCTACTTCCTATGTCCTCGTTTTGTAGTCTATCTTTCCTGGTGACCACCACCGCATTCCTCAAGCATTTAATTTCACATGGGGTGAGCTTTCTGTGGTGTGTTGCTGTAAGAGACCAAGTTTGGCTTCTTTTTCTTCTTCTCTTCAGCCATTTACTTCTTTATAGAAGTGTTGGGGTGAAATGTAGTGATCTTGTGTGTGCTTGTTTTAATGCACTTTGTAAGCTGATATTCATGTTCGTAAGGCTCTTCTTGATGCCGTCGCTCCATCTTTTGCGTGGTCTTCCTCTTGCTTTGTAATTATACTTTTTCTGTGTGGCTCTCTGTGGTAGGCGATACCAGGACATTCTGGTCAGGTGTCTAAACCATTTAATCTGTTGTTCTTTTATGAATTGCATGACTGGTTTCACATCCAGTCTCCTGATTTCTTCATTTCTAATTTTGTCTCTTATTGTCACACCTTAAGCTCTTCTAAGACACCTCATCTCTGTCGTTATGATTTGTCCGCTCATGAGCTGCTGTTATTGGCCATGTTTGACACTGGTAACATAGTGTTGGCCAGAAAATCGTTCTTATGAGATTTGCTTTAGTTGTTAGCGGTATCTCTTTATGTGACAACAGTGGTGTTAACTGTCCCAGTACTTGGTTACCGTTTGTGCAACGATTGCTGATTTCGCTATCGGTACTTCCATTCCATGTTTGGCACTGGTAACAAAGTGTTGGTAAGAAAATACTTTTATCATCTTTCTTTTCATTTCCATCTTGATATTTGAGTATTGTAGTACTGGTGCCAGCTTGTAGATCACTCACATATTTCACATAGATTTAACACATATTGATTATCAATCCTCCGATCTAGTCGTTATCTTTCTGGCTTGATTCTATCAACATATGTTGCAAGAATATTGCTCAAAAAGAAACACATTTCTTTAGATATTTTACCGGTAATATTTTGCAGACGACACCGATTTATAGTATCATATCTAATGCGTTATACTGTAGCACTGTGGTGCTAGGAGAGCCGCGGTAGCGTAGTTGTTAGTGAACTCGCTTCTCAAGGCTGGTGGTCTGGGTTCAACTCCTGCAGTGTGCGTGGAATTTTCCCGACCACGACGGCTCTCAGGTCGACCCAGCCTCAAGTGGGTACCAGACATGCTCTGGGAAAGTAAAGGCGACCGGCGTGATGCTGACCACATCACCCATCGTGTGCGACGGTCAATGAAAAATACAGGCCTAACACTGTATTGCCTATATACCACGAGGTATGAAAGGGTTCCTTTACTTTTTTTTTACTCTGGTGCTAGAGTTGTTTAGAGAGCCGCTGTAGCGTAGTTGTTAGTGAACTCGCTTCTCAAGGCTGGTGGTCTGGGTTCAGCTCCCGCAATGTGCGTGGAATTTTCCCGACCGCGACGGCTCTCAGGTCGACCCAGCCTCAACTGGGTACCAGACATGCTCTGGGAAAGTAAAGGCGGCCGGCGTGATGCTGACCACATCACCCATCGTGTGCCGACGGTCAATGAAAAATACAGGCCTAACACTGTATTGACCTATATACCACGAGGTATGAAAGGGTTCCTTTACTTTACTTTACTAGAGTTGTTTGGTATTATACGTTCACGTCTCATATTTCTACTCATATGTTCACTCTTGATTGAGTGATAGGATCATCATCATTGCACTTCGGTAAGTAACTTTGTGTGTTCCGTTCTCTTTCTTACACAGGACTGTACACATGACTCAGCTGCAATGCTCGAACTCCGTAGCACCGATGTGGGTCCCAGATATTATTTTGAAGATGGTGAAGATATTTGTGTAGGAATTTTATTTTTAATCTTTTAATATTTTAAATAAATTGTGCCCGGGCAGCGGCTTTCCAGCCTACTCTTCTCGATTTTGAGCTGCCTTAGTTTCACCACAGAGACCCATATATGTTCACTATACATATACACATATACCAGAATACACACACACATACAGATATATATATATCCTTCTAAGATTCAAAATATGTGTGAGATTAATAATATATATATTTATATCTTTTTCTTTTCCTTCTTTAGTCAACTTCATTGCACTAGGTTTCATCCTATTTGGCTCGATCAATTTCCGCAGAAATAACAAGCAATCTACAGAGTATTGCACAAAGCACCAACTCTGTAGCTCCGGCAACAATCCTAGAGTTCTCTAGAAAAAATACACGTGTGAACAGAAAGAAGAGGTTCGGAATCGAACTCACGGTCTTTGAAGCACAATGCAACGGTTTAACCACTTACCCACAGATAACCCAAGATCTATTTTCTACCCACGAGACCGTCTCCAAATATATCCATAAATTATATTTCCATTTGTCTGTTTCTCTCGGTCTATCATATGAGGAGGACATTTCTAGAATAATATTGCTGTTAAGGTGTCTAAAAGCTTGCTGAGACTAGTCTGAAGAATATGTTGCATGTGCAAGGTGTTTAAGAACTCTTAAGACTATTCTTTGATTAATATAACTGTTAAGGTGTCTACAGCTTCCATAGACTAGAATAAGAGCATAAATGGGTTGGGTAAAGTATTAAAAGCTTGCTGAGACTAGTCTGAAGAATATTGCTGTTAAGGTATCTAAAAGCTTGCTGAGACTAGTCTGAATAATATTGCTGTTAAAGTGTCTAAAAGCTTGCTGAGACTAGTCTGAAGAATATTGCTGTTAAGGTGTCTAAATGCTTGCTGAGACTAGTCTGAAGAATATTGCTGTTAAGGTATCTAAAAGCTTCTGAGACTAGTCTGAAGAATATTGCTGTTAAGGTGTCTAAAAGCTTGCTGAGACTAGTCTGAAGAATATTGCTGTTAAGGTATCTAAAAGCTTGCTGAGACTAGTCTGAAGAATATTGCTGTTAAGGTATCTAAAAGCTTGCTGAGACTAGTCTGAAGAATATTGCTGTTAAGGTGTCTAAAAGCTTGCTGAGACTAGTCTGAAGAATATTGCTGTTAAGGTGTCTAAAAGCTTGCTGAGACTAGTCTGAAGAATATTGCTGTTAAAGTGTCTAAAAGCTTGCTGAGACTAGTCTGAAGAATATTGCTGTTAAGGTGTCTGAAAGCTTGCTGAGACTAGTCTGAATAATATTGCTGTTAAGGTGTCTAAAAGCTTGCTGAGACTAGTCTGAAGAATATTGCTGTTAAGGTATCTAAAAGCTTGCTGAGACTAGTCTGAAGAATATTGCTGTTAAGGTGTCTAAAAGCTTGCTGAGACTAGTCTGAAGAATATTGCTGTTAAGGTGTCTAAAAGCTTGCTGAGACTAGTCTGAAGAATATTGCTGTTAAGGTGTCTAAAAGCTTGCTGAGACTAGTCTGAAGAATATTGCTGTTAAGGTATCTAAAAGCTTGCTGAGACTAGTCTGAAGAATATTGCTGTTAAGGTGTCTAAAAGCTTGCTGAGACTAGTCTGAAGAATATTGCTGTTAAGGTGTCTGAAAGCTTGCTGAGACTAGTCTGAATAATATTGCTGTTAAGGTGTCTAAAAGCTTGCTGAGACTAGTCTGAAGAATATTGCTGTTAAGGTGTCTAAAAGCTTGCTGAGACTAGTCTGAAGAATATTACTGTTAAGGTGTCTAAAAGCTTGCTGAGACTAGTCTGAAGAATATTGCTGTTAAGGTATCTAAAAGCTTGCTGAGACTAGTCTGAAGAATATTGCTGTTAAGGTGTCTAAAAGCTTGCTGAGACTAGTCTGAAGAATATTGCTGTTAAGGTGTCTAAAAGCTTGCTGAGACTAGTCTGAAGAATATTGCTGTTAAGGTGTCTAAAAGCTTGCTGAGACTAGTCTGAAGAATATTGCTGTTAAGGTATCTAAAAGCTTGCTGAGACTAGTCTGAAGAATATTGCTGTTAAGGTGTCTAAAAGCTTGCTGAGACTAGTCTGAAGAATCACTGTGTTCGATCACATCAGAAATGACATATTGTGTTTGAATGAAATCTTAAGATCTATTTCCCTTTGGTTAATATAAACAGCCGTGTCGTGAACAGCTACTACCAGCTTCCATTAACGCTGAGAATAAGAGCATAAAATGGGTTGAGTAAAGTTGATTGCTTATTTGAAGAGCGGACAAGAGCAAAGTGATGGAGGTAATTGGTTACATTCTCCCGATGAAACACAAACTTCACAGAAGAGGAAGTCTGTTCTAAGGAAGTGTGTTCTGGTATATGTGTATATGTATAGTGAACATATATGGGTCACTGTGGTCAACCTTTGGCAGTTCACAATCGAGAAGAATAGGCTGGAAAGCCGCTGCCCGGGCAAAATTCATTGAAAATATTAAAAGATTAAATATAAAATTCATACACAAATATCTTCACCATAATAAAAAAATATACTGGGACACTCGCTGGTGCTACGGAGTTCGTGTACTGCAGCTGAATCATGTGTACAGTCCTATGTAAGAAGAGAACGGGGCACACATGGTTATTACCGAAGTGCAATGATGATGGTCCTATCAATCAATCAATAGTGAATCCATTGTCTATCTAGCCTGTTCTGTACCGTTTAGAAAATAATACCAATAAGAAAACATTTATGACAGACAAATTCAACATTGAGTAGATAAATAAATCATCATCATTTGCCTTTCTGTCTCAGGAGACAATAGGTTTTGCGAGACCTAGATTGTTCTGTGCTGAATCACAACGTCTCTTGTAGATGTAACGTAACGGACTATTCTCCATTCCACAGCTGCTGCACAGTTGCTGCACACTGCTAATCCTTGCTACAGATTATGAAGGTAAAATAGAGACAGGATCTGATACATAGGGTAATCTCTCTGCCCTTTGTGCTTTCTTTCGCCATCATATGGGATTTTGTTTTTCTTCTTTTATTTTTGAGCCATCCCTCACTGCCGATCGCATGTTTGCCTGTCTTTGGCCATTCGCTACCAATTGTTGTGTGTCTATGTTGCATGAAGCTAGATGAAGCTTGCAGGTGTCAATAGGGCGTAGTAATTGGCGTCCATGTCATCTAGTACCAGTTGCGAGTTGACCATATAGAATGTCCTTTGGGATTATATCATCGCTCATACGGCACACGTGCCCAGTCATCTCAGACGTCGCTGACACAGCAAGGTGTACATGCTTGGAAAGATATTAGCCTGAGATAGCGCATGTGAAAGGTGTTAAGGCCATGTTGTTGCCTGGCGCATGTGGTTCACGTCTCACTACCTTACATCAGAATGCTGAGAACACATGCCTTGACACTTGTGTCTTAATGGTTCGTGTGAGTACCCTATTTTCCAATACACGCTTTGCAAATTTAAACATAGCAGTGGAGGCCTTCCCAATGCGGCTTTTACTTTCATCATCGAGGGAGAGGTTGCTCCTGGTCACAGAGCCAATGTATGTAAACGTGTTGACTACTTCGAGCATATTGGGACTCTACTAATTTCTTGGAACATGATTTTCTTTCTTCATATATTTTTTTTTTTTTTTTTTTTTATGGGGCCCGTCCCAGATGTGCCATACCAGGTGGACCCGTACAACGGAACGTGAAAACGTTTATAAAACTATCAAGCCCCATCAATCCTTCGATCGATGGCACTCCCAGTTTTGTACAAGGGTAGCCATGTGGCTTAATGAAGGCTTCCGACCTTCGGCTTCGATCAAACGGGCACTAGTTCCGTAACACAAGCTGATATCTTTGTAAACCCATATAACGAGCCACGTGACAGATATCAAGCGATACAGATACTACACTTTGATCTTAGCAAAGGCCAGAAGCGCCCGAATTCGTTGAATGCTTTAGCAAATCTGTTCATGAGATATTGAAGCCCTTTCTCTGTATGTGGTGTTAATGCTGCATCGTAGGCAAACAGAAGTTCCTTAATGGTGACTCTTTGAACTTTGGTAATTGCTCTAAGCCGTGCCATGTTGAATAGTTTTTCATCTGATCCTTTATGGATAAATATACCATCTTCTGCTGATTTTAAAGTATGGGAGAGAAGCAAGGAGAAAAATATCCTATAAATATACCATCTTCTACTGATTTTCAAGTATGGGAGAGAAGCAAGGAGAAAAATATCCTATAAATATACAATCTTCTACTGATTTTAATAGTATGGGAGAAAGCAAGGAGAAAAATATCCTATAAATATTTAATCTTCTACTGATTTTCAAGTATGGGAGAGAAGCAAGGAGAAAAATATCATATAAATATACCATCTTCTACTGATTTTAAAGTATGGGAGAGAAGCAAGGAGAAAAATATCCTATAAATATACCATCTTCTACTGATTTTAAAGTATGGGAGAGAAACAAGGAGAAAAATATCCTAAAGAATGTGGGTTCAAGGACATACCGCTGCTTGACGCTTCTGTTAATGGCGAATGCGTTGAAAGTGCCCCTATCAAACAAACATTACTGTACCATTCATGCTTTTGTAAAATGCTGATATGATTTTAAGCAGCCTAGGAGGGTAGTCGAATCGTGCCAGAAGCTTGAAGGGGCCAATTCTACTCACTATGTCAAACTTTTTTGTTCGGTCTATGAAAGCAATGTATTGGAATGAAAAGCATTCCAATGAAGAGCAATTGAAATGAAAATCAATGAAGGCATTCATCGTTACCATTATTTCTCCTGTAGTTGTCCCAATGAGAATAACATGTCAATGGTGTATATGTTCTTTTCCCATCGAGATGAATGCCTGGGAATTGTTTATGAACAGCTGAGTTGGAGTAAATAAATGTCTTAATATAGTGATTTAATGTTAGGTTTCTATTGCAAAGTGGTTAAGACGTTTGTTTATCGTTCTCAAGGTTGTGAGTTTGAACCTGGACGGACTGCATGTGCAATGTTTTCACTAATATCACTAGTGTTGATCACTAGGTTGTTGATCACTAGTTGTTGATCACTAGTGTTGTTGATCACTAGGGTTGTTGATCACTAGGGTTGTTGATCACTAGGGTTGTTGATCACTAGTGTTGTTGATCACTAGTGTTGTTGATCACTAGGGTTGTTGATCACTAGGGTTGTTGATCACTAGGGTTGTTGATCACTAGGGTTGATCACTAGGTTGTCTGATCACTATGTTGTTCATCCTTTTGTCTTCCTTTTATCGTTAACTGGTTGATGCCAAGTGTCGTAGTTTTTTTTGATCTTGTATTGCTCATATTGTCTGAGTCGAGTGATAGTTACTTTGCTTTTTCGTGATCTTCTCTCGCCTTCTTTCCAGGTGTTCTGTTGTAGAAGACCGTGTATAGAGTGGAGTATGGTTGCATTCTTATCAAGTGGCCTAACGCCACATTCTTTGTTTCTCAATGTAGTTCAAGTAAGGTTTCGTCCCAACATTTTTTCTGATGCTGATGCTAGTGACTGCTTTTCTGGTGTTGCTTGTAAATTTTCGTTGGCATCGCATCTCACATGTAGTTATTTTTTGCGATTGTGCTTTGCTCATTGTCCATGCTTAACTCTGGTAACACAAAGTAGCCATGACAAAGCTGTTGATCATCTGTTATTTTTCAGCCTACTTTTATCTATTTACAAACACCAAGTGACTGTAATCTATTTAACTGAATATGGGACCTACCTTTCGTTGTCCGTTTCCAAAATTATTAGGAACTCGATCTGACATACATCGAGTTCAAGGATCGTTGAAAATTAACCCTTTTGTTACACAAGGGAAGCAAACCAAGTACGTTTGAAACGTGAGAAGAGTACTCGTACATTAACCTCACAGAGAATCCGTTATTCCCCATCATCCAATAGTTTGTTCTAAGCAGAACTTTGTCACCCTAACAGTCCCTCCGGATGTCTCTCATGCAGCGCCGGATTAGCCTAGTAGCAGAAGTAGCAAATGCTACTAGCCCGCGCTCCTGGGGGCCCCGCGCCTATGTGACAGAGCTAAGTTATCACTAGTTATAAGCAAGGAACCAATGTTGGGAGGTGGGTAATAATACAACCCCCCTCATAAGGAAAACAAAAAGAAAACAATCCACGATTGTGTCGAAAGTCGTTTTTCACATATACACATAAACCAGCAAACAAAACTCATGTAAGAGATTGCGTTATTCAGAAACTAAAGGACAACTTTTCTGTTTTGTTTGCAAAGTTACTTATTCAGGCTGTTCGACACGGTTTACGAAAGAAGGATTTGACGACTGGAAAAACGCAAATAATTTGTTAAAAAGACATGAAGAAAGCACCTCCGATAGACAAGCGATAATTTCGCTGTTAGTTTGCAAAAGAAGGATGCGCGTGTCGATTCTCAACTTGTAGGCCAAATTGAGTCCGAACAAAAATATTGGGGAACACTTTTAGAGCGAATTACTTCAGTTATCCAATTTTTGCAGAACGAGGTCTTGCATTTTGCGGTAGTGATGAAACTATTGGTTCACCTAATAGTGGAAATTACTTAGGTTTGTTGTGAATTAATTGCCAAATTTGACATTTTTCTGGCTCAGCATATAATTACTTATGCAAATAAAGGAAAGGGACATACATCATACTTATCAAAAACAACATGTGAGAAATTTATCCATCTAATTGCATTAAGCTTACTGGATCATATTATTTGTGAAATTAAGAAATACAAGTACTATTCCGTATCACTGGACTCTACTTCAGACATTTCGCATGTGGACCAACTCACTCTAATATTGCGCTATGTGTTACCATCTGGACTAGTGGAAAGGTTTTGAGGTTCTTGGATATGGAAGGTCATACTGCTGAACAACTCGCCCAAAGTTTACTTGATTTTTAAAGAAAAATGGCATTGATATCAAAGACTGTTGTGGTCAAAGCTATGACAATGCCAGCAACATGAGTGGGAAATACCACGGCTTACAAGCACACATTAAGGAGATAAATAAGTACGCAGAATACATTCCCTGCTTTGTACATTCACTGAATTTGGTTGCTTAGTGTGCTGCAGAATGTTATATAGAAGCATCCATTTTTTTTCTATTTTCTTGAAAGCCTCTATACATTCTTTTCCGCTTCTACCTATCGATGGGGCATTCTTACAAAAGCACTGGACATGGAAGATGCAGGTTCAAAACTCCTGACTTTGAAGAGACAGTTGGACACCAGGTGGTCTGTCATGTGATTTTACCACTATCAAACAAGTTTTGGATGACATCTCAAATAACATGGATCAAAGGTAGAGTGTCGTAATCAAGCGTATGGGCTAGTTTTGGAGATGAGTAAGTTGGAAACGGGAATAGTGACCATTTTATGGAACGGAATTCTAGAACGCTTGCAAGCGTCTAGCGCTTCATTACAGTCACCTGATCAAGACCTTAACACGGGATATGCCCTTTAACATACCCACGGATTACACGGGTACGTTCGAGCAATGCGGTCTACATTTTCAGATATTGAGGCCAAAGTCAAAATCCTGACAGACTGTTAAGCATGTCAGCAACAAACTTCAAGACGACGCAAGCGAAATACTAAGTACGACGATTCAGTGCTCTTCTACGCTCGACGAGTTTTAGAAAATCAAACACCCAAACAAAAATTTGAAAGTAAGATGTTTATTGTCATAATTGATAATGCACGAGGTTCCTTGGCTAAACGCATGGGCGCGTACCATAGAGTGGTGTATTTGGAATACTTCGGCAGTTAAAATATCTTACAGTAGAAGCGATCTTGAAAAGAACTCCATATATTGTAAGCTCTTACCAAGAGGATATGAAAGAAAGCATAGACGACGAAATTGTGCAGTTCGCTGAACTTCTTAAAACTAATGTGGCTGCTTCTATTATCAACGTAAAGCATGAGGCTCTTGAACTGCAATTTTATAAACTTATAGTGGAAAATTCATTAGAGTTGTGTTTCCCAAATGTAGAAATAGTCCTGCGAATTTACTTGTCTTTAATGATTACTAACTGCAGCGGAGAACGTTCTTTCTCAACATTAAAGCGTATACAAAGTTAGTTAAGGAACATGATGGGACAAGATCGTCTAAATAACCTCACCTAAATGAACATTGAATGCAATTTACTTAGAGAAATTGATTTGTCTAGTATTATCTCTAAATTTGCTCACATTAAATCGAGACAAGTTTGTTTGTAAAAGTTGTATTTTATTATTTATTATCATACAAAACCTAGGGCCCCGCTCTAAAATTTGTTACAGGCCCCGCGCTGGCTTAATCCGACACTGCTCTCATGGTATGTCAAGCCTCTGTTGCCGTTATGCTCACATTATTAATCACTTTCTGAGCACATTTCTTCAACGTGGTCTTTGTCTTTAACTCTTTGCCGGGATTACTCCTTCCATAATGGTCTTTTCCATCCTTTCATGTGTTTTTGTCCAAAATGCTTCTTCTTCTTCGAACGCGCCATGTCGACCACTTGTTAACCACTCTGTGTGATTTGTATGTAATCTGAGCCTAAGAACAATTGTACGTTGTGTCAGTTATGCGCCTACAAGAAGGCCAGTATTCCATTCAGCATGTTTTATTTACTAAGTTCTAGGCCCACCTAGTGCCTCTTACATTTGTAGGTTGCAGGTACTATTCTTGCTTCCTTGCTAGGCAACCACGTCGATCGTTATGATATCACGATCTGGTTGATATCCGATCTGTATGATATCACGATCGTTATGATATCACGATCTTGTTTGATATCACGATCTTGGTCGATATCACGATTGGGTTTTGATATCGATCTGGTTGATATCACGATCTTGGGTATGATATCGATCTTGGTTATGATACCGATCTTGGATGATATCACGATCTTGGTTATGATATCACATCTTGAGATATCACGATCGGTTATGATAACGATCTGTTATGATATCAAACATTTTGTAGGAAATCAAGAAATTAACTTGAAAGTGAATTGAAGTGAGTCAACGTTCAAGTTGAATTCATTCATAGCACTTAAACATGATCTTTTAACACTGGGAGGAGATTATTAGTTTTCCAGGCCTGACTGTTACTGACCTTTTGTTAAATGTCGACTATACCGAGATCTGTCCACTATTTAATACCACAGCTGTCACCTCAATTGTCTAATTACTAATATTATATTATCAGTTGAAATGTAGTATTAAAATCATTGTTTTAGTAACAAAAATGTGTAATGGTTTGTGGTGTTGAAAGTTAGAGCTGGGGGAATGTTTCTGAAATAATTTACACATTTTATAACTCGTGGAAATTTTTAAAACAAATGTAATATTGAGGTTTCCTTGAGGTTTTACATTTTTAATTATATGTTTTAAAGATGCAGTCATTAATATTAGAAGACCATCATGGAAGGAGGCATACCGGCAAAGCGAAGAAGAGGAAGATCACGAAAAAGATGGATTTTATGATGATGCTGACATTATTTTAAAATTCTGACCAAATATTTGCAAAACATTTTATCCATTTCATCAAATATTAATTTCGTATCCAAAGGTAAACATCAACCAGTGGTTGTGGTATATTTACATGACGTTATCATACTGCTACTGGACAATATAAACTCTAAGTCATATTTTGCAGCAATGGAACTGGCTTTTAATGAACAAATCATTACAAAAACAACTTTACAACAGTAACAATTGTTTCTTAATGTAACCGAACAGAAGCCATCTTCACTACATGACGAAAATTTAGCTTCCGAACTAAGAAGTGGAAAAATATGTATGTGCTTTTGAATATAAGTGTTACAGAAGAGTCCCCCGTTTATCATGGACAGAGAATAGAACAAATAGATATATACAGAAAGAATTCAAAATAAAAATAAACTGGCTGATGCTACTAATAAGGAAGAGAAAATTGAGATATGTTGGACATATAAAAAGACATGAAGGACTGGAGAAGATCATCATGGAAAGAGGCATACCGGCAAAGAGAAGAAGAGGAAGACCACGGAGAAGATGGATTCAGGATGTAACTGATGGTTTGAACATGACGGCTGCAGAGGCAGGACAACTGGCCTATGAGTGAGAGAAATTCCGGAGGACTGTTGGGGTGACAAAGTTCTGCTCATGACAAGCTATTTAATCATGACGATGAACTAAGAAGCCAATCTTTGCTTTGTGCTAAGCCGCGTCAATTTTCCAACACAATATTAATTATAATACTAATAAAGCAGCGTTTAACCTCTTAGGGTCATAAGAGTGCTACGTTGGAATCGCTATCTCTTAAGTCCCTTCAAAGACTTCATTCCTTGCGAGGGTGGTGGACAAGTGTAGAAAAGTTATTTCCTGACGAATCCTTGATACTACCATCCAGTGCATTTCTTTATCTTCTTCTTTTCTAACAGTCTGGACTGTTTCTCGAAGAACTGTTTGTGAGAGAGATTTATGTATGTTGGAATGTCCGAGCCATGCAAGTCTACTACTATCTTTCACTACTGCCAGCAACTCTTTCGGTTATCCTTTCAAGCGATATTATTTTTTTCTATGGGAGGTGAGGGGGAGGGAGGGCGTTGTATTATTAGTAAGAGATACACAGTAGCCTTAAGTAACATTTATTTTCAAAAGTAATAAATCTTCACTCCATATCTTTATTTGTTATACAGCTCTTACATTAACACAAAGAATCGATAGTATTAACAATTTCATTGCCACACTGATGTTAATTTATTTTTCAACTTAAGCTTTGACTTCCAACCTATAGCCAGTTCAAGTGTTGAATTAATTTACTTAGCAAAACTTCTTTAGCTACAAATACATGTTTCCATGTATGTAAAAGTCTGTACTTGTTCTGATGTTTTTCCATTCAACATAATGTTAGTGGAGATTTGATTTGTATAACTATTTACTAATTTCTTACGTTTTTATGCTGTTATTAACATTACACATCTTCTGTATATTTCTTCTAAATTTGAAGTCAGTTACTGAAGTTCTGGCTTTGAACCAGTCAATAGATCGATATTATCAGCAAAATGTACATTCTACAGAAGTCTATCTCTAATCGATATTGAAGGTTTATAATCATAGAGAATCTCGGCTTAGCAATGGAGCCTAATATGGCACCTGACTGATTTTTGTGTGAAGACTAGCTTCCGTTATCACCAACGTTCCTAGTCATGCCATGGTGACGGTGTTGTAAACAATGAAGGCTTATCGATTCGAGTCAAACGAAAGGCATGAGCATTTGCTGAGAGCTCGAAATGCAAGACTGTCAAGGACAGCGGTGCCTTTACTGTAACAAATAGCAACCTCCCAATTTAGATCAATGCGGTAACTATGGCATTGAAGTATTTTGAGTATACAAGAATTTCACATATCTATGTATATTGAGCAACGCAATGAATATACTTAAGAAAGTTGAGACTGGCTGTACAAGACATGAATGACTTGTTACTTTAAGCACACCCCGAATGATCCATTTAACTTTTAGTTTTGTACCAGGGCATGCAGGAGTACACAACACCAAGCACTCAGATTACAGGGCTGATATAGCATTGGTAGAGGAAGGACATTTAATGGATAGTGCAGATATCATCAATGTCTGAAGAGAAGCAAGTTGTGTAGATGACTTTTAAAACATTTATAAATTTACATATCTATCCAGAGGAACAGCCATATTGGAGAAAATGTATACTGCCAAACACGAACACTATGTTAGATGCACGAGCCATTTGATTAAACAACACTGTTCGGTTTAAAACATATTGTGACAACCGGTAAAATTGAGGTTAGACGAGGCAGAGGAAGACAGAGAGAAAATGTTGGATATCCTGACTTCATGGCACGGTAGAGCGTCAACATCAGAGATGATAGCAAACACCAGAGACAGAGATTTGTGGAGATCCATGATCACTTACACCAGTCGGCACGGCACCTGAGGATGTTGATGACGGGTGTTATTAGTCATTATACACTGGTAAAGAAATTGGAAAGAAGATCGAGCATCTATGAAGCTGACCTGAGTGCTGTAATGATGATTCTCATAAATCACCTTATGTACAGTAACGTGTATGTAATATGTATGGTTCTATGCTTACGTGGATCTACTGTGCTGGGCATGCGGGTGTTTACGGTAATGAGAGAGCGGACAGGCTTGCATCAACAGCATCGATTGTTGTGGAGTTGAAGATGAACACGGGGGATGTTCTTCTGTCTCTTCGCGACTGCCTGTTGGAGGAGGACGCTAAAATAAATGTTGAATCGAACCTCCGATTTAAGCTGTTTGGAGTTAACCGTTGTACAAGTCGAACTGGATGCCTGAGGGGCAGAGTAAAGGGAAAGTGTTTAATCAGCGAGCCACAGGAACCATCAGAATGTATGCTCTTCGATATCTGTTAGGAGAGACCGAGCACCTATGGGTCTGCCCGGAGTACAATGACAGCAGTTTAGTAACCAATAACCAATAGTATGGTTTTAGCTATGAAATACACATAATGTAATTTATAAGGTTTTAATTAAGACATAGAAAACATAATGTATATATTTCTTTGAGATGCAACAAAATGTAATGGGTATGATTCTAGTTGTAAAACACAACAATATGTATTGAGCAGCATACATAGATGAAACAAAAGTTTAATTATTTTTAAAGATTGTTCAGTTTTGTTTTCCATTTGCCGGCTATAAATTCAGGCCTACTCATGACGCGTAAAGCAGTTAGCTTATTCATGTTGAACACTACGGTAGTACTGGAGCCATACACATGTGTGCAAAGTCTCTTTCAGCAGTTGTCAGATAGTATAAGTGCTGACAGTTCCTGTAGCTCGATGGTTATAAATGTAGCGCATGTTTTCTCATCTAGAATTACGCCTCTGACATATTTTTTTATGAAGTTTGCGTTTCTTATCACATGTATCTGTCGCTGTTCAGGCAAACCTTACTCTAACTTCAGAAGTATTTGTAATTTAGATCACAAAGTAAAGGATTAGGACCTCCACGTCCAACCACGTACCTTGTGCACACTTAGATCTTTATGTGGGGACAATTTGTCCCCGAATCCTGGAATTTCCATGACGTGTGATAACTATCAGCAACATCGTTCCAGCAGTTAAATAAAACCATATATAATGATGGAGATGATTAAATCAAGAAAATATCACAAATTATAAAGCTTATGTTTTCCGTATGGGAAAAAACAGGATAACAGATATTTTCGTTTCAAAAGTATTAACAAAAACATTCTTGCAAGATTATGCATTTTTCTATGTTCCACACTCACTAGAGGCATATGAACTGTGTGCTTCATGACCCCTATTCACTAGAAATAAAGCAATTATAAAATGTTCCCTATTCACTAGAAATATAGCAATTATAAAATGTTCCTTATTCACTGGAAATATATAGCAATTATCCAATGTCCCATATTCACTAAAAATATACTAATTATCTAATGCCCCCTACGCACTAAAAATATACTAATTATTCAATGCCCCTATTCACTAGAAATATAGCAATTGTCTAATGTTCTAAATTCCCGAGAAATATATTGTTGTTTGTTCATTTGATGATTACTTTCATCGCACATCGGACATGTCCATTATTCCTCCTTCGAACGTCTTACATTGTGTTGAGACGAACAACTTTCATTCTTTGATGGTTGAAATATCTACAGGGGTTTTTGATATTGTTTGCCGGTCTTGTAACATCTAATGGAATGCATTGCTTGAGCAACCGATATGGAGACTATTCAATAGCATCTTCGCTGACATCATCAGAGCACATGTTTTCTCTTTAAGCACTGATGATGCAGCATTGATGATGGAAGACCCATTAAACATCAATGTCCTCATACACTACAAATATAAAAATTACCTAATGTCCCATATGTACTATAAATATAAGAATTTTTCAATGTCCTCTATGTACCACAAATATAAAAATTACCTAATGTCCTATATGTACTACAAATATAACAATTACTCTATGTCCCTGTGAACTACAAATAAGGGTTGTTCAAGAAAAAGTAGTCCGATTGACGTTTTGATTTGTCACCGAGCTACTTTATCTTGAACACCCTGTATAACAAATACTCTATGTCCATGTAACTACAAATATAACAATTACTCAATGCCCACTATGTACTATAAATATATGAATTACTATATGTCCCTGTGTACTATAAATATAACATTTACTCAATGTCCCATATGTACTACAAATATAACAATTACTCAATGCCCCCTATGTACTATAAATATATGAGTTACTATATATCCTATGTACTATAAATATAACAATTATTCAATGCCCCATATGTACTGCAAATATAACAATTATTCAATGCCCCATATATGCTAGAAATATAACAATTATTCAATGCCCCATATATGCTAGAAATACAACAATTATTCAATGCCCCATATATGCTAGAAATATAACAATTATTCAATGCCCCATATGTGCTAGAAATATAACAATTATTCAATGCCCCATATATGCTAGAAATATAACAATTATTCAATGCCCCCATATATGCTAGAAATATAACAATTATTCAATGCCCCATATATGCTAGAAATATAACAATTATTCAATGCCCCATATATGCTAGAAATATAACAATTATTCAATGCCCCATATGTGCTAGAAATATAACAATTATTCAATACCCAATATATGCTAGAAATATAACAAATATTCAATGCCCCATATATGCTAGAAATATAACAATTATTCAATGCCCCATATATGCTAGAAATATAACAATTACTCAATGCCCCATATGTGCTAGAAATATAAAAATTATTCAATGCCCCATATATGCTAGAAATATAACAATTATTCAATGCCCCATATTGCTAGAATATAACAATTATTCAATGCCCCATATATGCTAGAAATATAACAATTATTCAATGTCCCATATATGCTAGAAATATAACAATTATTCAATGCCCCATATATGCTAGAAATATAAAATTATTCAATGCCCCATATTGCTAGAAATATAACAAATATTCAATGCCCCATATGTGCTAGAAATATAACAATTATTCAATGCTCCCTATATGCTAGAAATATAACAATTATTCAATGCCCCATATATGCTAGAAATATAACAATTATTCAATGCCACATATATGCTAGACATATATCAATTATTCAATGCCCCATATGTACTGCAAATATAACAATTATTCAATGCCCCATATATGCTAGAAATATAACAATTATTCAATGCCCCATATATGCTAGCAATATAACAATTATTCAATGCCCCATATATGCTAGAAATATAACAATTATTCAATGTCCCATATATGCTAGAAATATAACAATTATTCAATGCCAATATATGCTAGAAATGTAACAATTATTAATGCCCCATATATGCTAGAAATATAACAATTATTCAATGCCCGATATATGCTAGAAATATAACAATTATTCAATGCCCCATATATGCTAGAAATATAACAATTATTCAATGTCCCATATATGCTAGAAATATAACAATTATTCAATGCCCCATATATGCTAGAAATATAACAATTATTCAATGCCCCTATGTAGAAATATAACAATTATTCAATGCCCCATATGTACGCAAATATAACAATTATTCAATGCCCCATATATGCTAGAAATATAACAAATATTCAATGCCCCATATGTACTGCAAATATAACAATTATCAATGCTCCATATATGCTAGAAATATAACAATTATTCAATGCCCCATATATGCTAGAAATATAACAATTATTCAATGTCCCATATATGCTAGAAATATAACAATTATTCAATGTCCCATATATGCTAGAAATATAACAATTATTCAATGTTCCATATATGCTAGAAATATAACAATTATTCAATGCCCCATATGTACTGCAAATATAACAATTATTCAATGCCCCATATATGCTAGAAATATAACAATTATTCTATGTCCCATATATGCTAGAAATATAACAATTATTCAATGCCCCATATATGCTAGAAATATAACAATTATTCAATGTCCCATATATGCTAGAAATATAACAATTATTCAATGTGCCATATATGCTAGAAATATAACAATTATTCAATGTCCTATATATGCTAGAAATATAACAATTATTCAATGTCCCATATATGCTAGAAATATAACAATTATTCAATGTCCCATATATGCTAGAAATACAACAATTATTCAATGTCCCATATATGCTAGAAATATAACAAATATTCAATGTCCCATATATGCTAGAAATATAACAATTATTCAATGTCCCATATATGCTAGAAATATAACAATTATTCAATGTCCCATATATGCTAGAAATATAACAATTATTCAATGTCCCATATATGCTAGAAATAAAAAAAATATTCAATGCCCCATATATGCTAGAAATATAACAATTATTCAATGCCCCATATATGCTAGAAATATAATAATTATTCAATGCCCCATATATGCTAGAAATATAACAATTATTCAATGCCCCATATATGCTAGAAATATAACAATTATTCAATGCCCCATATATGCTAGAAATATAACAAATATTCAATGTCGCCCTTATACTAGAAACATCAGTTTAACATTTGGTCAATATCCCACACTCACAAGAGAAATTAGATTTGTCTAATGTTCCCATTCATTAAACTATAACAGCATGCAGAACTTTCATTTGTTAGGTATCGTCTCGTCGTGTGAATGTCACATATTTATAAAGAATCCTGCTGATGTTGACTTGTGTTCCTTCTGTTGGTATCTGTTTTCACTGAAAGCCAACAAAGCAGCCTTAAAACTTTTCTGTTTCTGTCATTTTCCGATACAATGAACACTGGAAGTTTCAAAATCTATCTATCACAGCCTTACACCGGAAACAACATGTTACATTTTTTCACATTCATGTTTTTGTTTCAGTTTTTGTAACTTTTTTTTCATCGTTTTGTTTCTTTAATAAAATGTATTTTCTTTATATTAGTTATTTAGCCAGCTCTTTCTAAGATGGCTGGCTCATCTGGCGCTGATGGATGAAGGCCGCCATGGATATAATAGGGAGATGGCTTCTAGTAATGGTGTTATGGGGTGAATATTCCTTTGTTTCAAAGAGAAATACAAGTGTGACTTGAAGGCGATTGAAATCAATATACAAGACTGAATGAGCTCGCCAGGGACAGTTTAAGCTGGAGTCAGGCTTTGAAAAATGTTGGAACCATAAAAAGGTGACATAAAACGTGACAGGAGAAAGCAGAAATCAAACCCAGCATGGGTGCTACATTCATTGTTTCTTGAGACTAACAGGCTGCCATCATGTCAATGATTTCTCCCTGTATTCTGCTCTGTTGACAGTTAGCGATCAGTTAAGTACGCTTGTTGCCATTTCGGTAAGAAACAGTGCATTCTCTGTTACATTCTAAATGCACTATGAGACCTTGTGCAGCCTCATCTGTGTAATCTGTATTAACATCATCGTCGTCGTCAACGATAGCCACCGCCTCTGCAGTAGGGTCAGGCGGTTCTCCGTGGCTGGCACAGTACTTTGTACAGTCCGGGGTATGATCCACGTGATCTTTTATAATGTCCGTTGCTGTTGTCAGTGTGTCCCGTTTAATACTGCTATTGCAATACTTCGACATTGTCCTGGGATAGGAACTACTTTTCATGACCCCGTTAATGAGCGTAGCGCCACTCTCTGACTGTCTGGGTCCACTACATGGGACATATAAGCACGTGAACCTGGATTTCACCTCCTCTCGGAAATGTTCATTGAGCCAACAGTACACGAAAGGATTGTAGCAAGTGCTGCTGATAGCTACCCAGTGACACGCGAAAAATGCTAGAGTGTTGTACTGAAACATTTCAGGTTGTGGGTGTAGATCCGTTAGAAGATGATACATGTTGAGCGGCAGCCAACAAATTGCAAAGACAATCACAACAGCTATCAGAAGTTTAATACTTTTCCTCTTTGCTCTAGCTTGAGAAAGCTGCTGATTCGCGGTAACTGCTCCTACGTGTGTTCGAGCCCACAGACTCTGTACAATACGGCCGTAAGCGACAGCAATAAGTGCAAAAGGAACACAGTACTGAAGTATAAACGTTGTCACTGTGAGAAATTTCTCAAAATCTTTCCATGATTTTGGGCCTATAAACCGACATCGACGAAACTCTTTAGTGATCAAAAATTGAACCTTTAGCACACGCATACACATCCCATATGGTAACGATAGACATATGGCTAAGACCCAGATAAAAACAAGGATACTAATAGCAAATTTTCTGGTCATTCGTCTAGAAAGTGGCTTAAGTACAACTCTGTGGCGGTCTAAAGCTATAGAAGTCAAAGTATAAGTGGATACGTAGCAAGTTAAAACCAATGAGTAGTTGACCATATGACACGGTATTTCACCAAATGGCCAGTCCACAAGTAGACTGCGAGCAATATTGAAAGGCACATTGACGAAAGTAACCAGAAGGTCGCTTACGGCGAGGTTCGCAATGAAAAAGTTTGTAGCTGTATGTAAACGTTTGTTCTTAAAAATAACATAACAGACTAGTGCATTTCCAAATATAGCGATGACACATAAGATTCCATATGCAAGGAGGAGGATGACTGTTGCTTCCAATGGCATAACTTTGTCTCGTTGTGAATCAATATGGTTAAGACTGCTATTAGGTCTGACAACATGGTTAGAGTAAAGCTGTTTGAAGATGTCATCTTTGTATACTGAGTCTGACAGATCTGAAAAATAAACAAGTATATGGTTATTGAACAAAACAAAACAAGTTGGTTATATATCTAGGACTGTCTTGCTAAATCCATCTTCATCGTTCTATGTGTTTAAAAACTTTATATTTGTGTTACGTTTGCTCTGTTAATATTTTTGGGGTAAATACAATGTTGTATTTGAATCTAAGTGGGAAGGGACAAAGACATTAAGAGCGAATATAATGAGTCAGACAAACTAATTTAAAATTCACTATCATCATCATCAGCAGCATAATCATACTCCTCATTATCATCCAATAACTTGTTCAGAATAGAACTTTACAGCTTAATTTAACAGTATGTTGACACAAGTTTCGCCTCCGTTGACGTCATGCTAAAATTATTTATCGCATCTTGAATCAGTCTTCACCGTGATCTTCGTGCTCTTCTTTTTGAAAGGATGTCTATTTTAATAATTGTTTTCTTCTGCTTTTATTTTCTTTTATGTGTCCAAAAATTCAAAAGTTTTTTATACAGTACAATCAGTCAGGTTTCTTTAATTTTAAATTCTTGCCACCATAAACGGCTTGCTTACGTCTGTGAATTTCAATTGCAGGAATATGCTATGGTGTTTAAAATTAAATTAAAAAAATTATGTTTAAATCAAGGTAATAAAGACTTTTAAGAACCTCAAAGGAAGCAACGACGCCAATGAGTATGGTAAATAAATGGAGAGTAAACAAGTATTAAGGGCCTCCGGAAAAATAATTTAAAAAACACAGAATTCGAACCACAAATATTTATTTCTTACCGAACCCATTGTTTAGCCCCGTAGATGAGCGGTTTTTTCAGAACACAAAATAAGACATCGCATAAAAATCAGTCAGGGTGCCATATTAGGTAATATGGTAACGCTTGAATTCATAGGGCGAACACATACAAAAACACACACACATATCGGGTCTGGTAGGATCAGTCAGGCAAGCTATAATGACCCCGTTATTTCGACAAACCAATGAATGAACATATATCATTCCAAAAACAAGAAATACGGGGGTCACTGACAGAAATTTCCAGAACAATTCACTCTAGGAAGATAAATCAGATGAATTGTAATGGTTACCAGATTTCAACGAACAAATGACATTTTCAGGATAATTTTCACTGATAGAAATATTCATACCGTTGTTTTTGAAACACGATCTCTAAGTTTCTGCCAGGTAAATCATATACTCACTGGCATTCTGTGTTGCTCTTATAATAATAATAGTAATAGCTGTCCATCGCAATCGATGATGACAACAGTCTCAGACGTGTGCTGCTGCACTTCTCTGGTGTGTGCGGATGTGATTGTAGAGTCCAATCCTAGAACACAATCCCCTACCACAGGTGGGCATACATAATCAAGGTTAGACTTGTGGGCGTCGTGTGTTGTCTTTTAGCGCGGCTCGTTTTCTCTGTGTCTCAGCTATGCGAGTTCCTCTTGTGTTGTTACAGCGCCGAGTATCACTTATAGTAGGTGAACAATAACACTTCTACAACTTCTCAAGGCATTCTTCTTTCTTTGATCCTTACTCGCTTTGCCAGACTGCAACAATGTAGAGTGTTTCAACTACCACTAAGGAAATGTGAAACCGGGTCATGGTCAGCTGAAATCGCTGACTCCTAATTCAAATTTTACCACTTTTTTCACCTGGTTTTCAACTTTATATTCATAGACAAAAAGTTCTCCTTGTACTTACATTGTAACGATATTTTGAACAACCATCACATTTCTATAAGACAATAGCAAGTAAACTCATACAAAATATAGTTTTACAGAGCATACACTAAAAGCAAAGAAACACAAAAAGAAATATAAAATAAATTATTTGAAAAAAAATGTGTACAGAAAACAAAGAACTTAACGACTTTACAGTAAAATATTTAGGAATGTATAAACAGGAACAACAGCATTTAAACAGTAACGTTAATGGCTTGTGATAGATAGTAAGACAGAAAGAGAAGAGAGAAAACTCATGCTAAATTGAATTGTTGAACCTTTTAGGAAACGTCGACTTCTTGAAATGTATGGTTAATCTTATTCAAATGTGCGCTTCTTTACTCTACGCCTTCACTATAGAAAATTAAGGAACTACTAAACAAATATTCAACTAAATATTTTCAAAGTGTATACTATCATTATATTCACTTATTTGTAGCACAGACAGAGTCGGGTTTACTCGGAACATAAGAAACAGAACACACTGTCTGAATATCGTTTATTTCTCGGAACTATAAAACAGAACTTGTAGCATGTCTGACAAGAGTCGTGGTTTACTCGGAACATAAGAAACAGAACGCACACTGTCTACAATCGTGGTTTACTCGACATAAGAAACAAAACACACTATCTTAGATATCACTTTATTTCTCTGCTAGATGTCGTGGAAACAAAATAATTGATTGATTAATTGTTAGAGAAATCATCATTGCGCTTCGATGGATACGTACGCTCTGAAATTTTTCTCATACAGGAAGAATATAGCGACGGCACACGAACTCCGTAGCTCTGACAAAGGTTCCCCGAGGTAATTTTTATGTGATGAATATTTTTGTAAATTTATTCCTTAAGTTATATTCGTTATTTTTTCGGCAGTAGCTTTTAATCCACTCTTCTCAATTTTTATCTGCAAGTAATTCTTTTACGATCGCAACTTGAACTCACGAGCTATGTTGTATCATCCGTCTCCGATAGAACTAGAATAGAACTCAATCTCATCTACACTGACATCATCATCAAAGGAAAATTTTCGTACAACATCGGACGCAAAGTAGTACTTTTATAACGTGAGAAGAACTGCAAACTTTTCTGAAAAACACTGAAGGTGAATACTTCCGAAATTCCCGTGCGCTGAATCAATCTTCTGAAATAGCAAGTTTGCTGAGCCGTTGTGATCAGAATATATTTTACATCTGTAAATAGCCTGTTTGATCCGACTACCGAGATTATTAAACGGTAGATGTACAAACTGCTTATGAAAAACAATGACGTTTTTTGGTTATTTTTTTAAGAATTTTTAAACTTTCAGTTTTAATAAAAATGAAGTGTTTTTATTGGAAAAATAAGTTAGTATAAAATCCTATTATAACACATCTTTCCTGATAATGTCTAACGCATTCCTGGGGAGGCACAGCTCCCATGCTGAGAACCACTGCTCCAGCCTGTGACGCCCTTTGATATTAGGGTAGTATCAAATGTACTCCATTCTTTTCTATTTTTGGCTTTCCTCTGTATTTTTTTCCCAACTGGGATTCAGTTATTATTTCAGTTCTTGTTCTACTTTTCTTCTCCATGTCGTTTTGTGTCTTCCACGTTTTCATTTACCATTTGGCATCCATCTCAGCGCAGTGTTTCATGACAGAGTTAGTCTTCATGTGTATCACGTGTCCGATTCATCTCTAGCGTCCCCTTTCGTTAATGGTAATCATATCCTCTTGCTGACAACGTGTAAGCAATTCTTGGTTAGAGATAGTTAGTTAGTTTAGTTAGTCTTTCCTCTTGGGCCTGTGGGCGGCGCAAAGGGCAGAGGTCATAGCTCTCCATGTCTCGCGGTTCGTTGCCATTTGTTTTAAGTCTTTAATGTTTACTAGGCCCATCGTTGAGCCTTCTCTGGTGATGGTTCTACGCAGAGTCTCTCTTGGTCTTCCTCGTTTTCTTTTTCCCTCTGGTGTCCATATGAGGGATTGGTAAGGAGTCTTCTCTCATCCATTCTAAGTGTGTGGCTGATGTAGTTCCAGCGGCGCTTTCTTATAAAATTTGATACATTTTCTTGCTTGGTCTCTTGTCTTATTTGTGTATTGGGTCTGAAATCTGACCATTTGAGGTTCAGTATTCTTCTAAGACATTTATTCTCAAAGTTATCTAATTTTCTTTCTAGAGCTTTTGTTGCTTTCCAACTCTCGCATCCATAAGTTAATACTGGAATCACACAAGAGTTAAAGATCTTTAATTTTAAGTGCTTGCTGAGTGAATTGGACTTCCATATATTTGACAATTTGTTAAAAGCACTTGATGCCAATGCGATTCTGTGTGGAATTTCTGGCGCTGTATCCCCTGTAGATGACATCATACTCCCTAGGTATGTAAAACTTTTGACTTTTTCAAGAGTGTAGTTTTTAGTTGAATATTTTCTGGACTGCTGGTAAGGTCAACAATTTTTGTTTTTGTGGTGTTTATTTGGAGACCAATTTGTTAGAGATAGTACTTGACCAGAAAACACGCAAGTTCTTTCGGAGACAAGTTGTATGGAAGGTGAAAAAGTTTGGACATAATTTGTTCTGTCATTCTCCAGCATTCTGATCCCTATAGTAAAGTTGATGGCACACGGCAAATCTGCGGTACACACTGAATGAATGATTAATTTCCATGCTTTTGGAAGGTCTCTGCGGCGTGGAGTTAAGAAGTGTCTCGTTTCAAAAGTCTCGGTTCGTTCCCCGCATGGAGCGATTGTGATATTTCTTTTTTAGAGATCACTGATTTTAGTGTAGATGAGATTGAGGTCCTAGTTCTATCAGAGATGGACGGTACACCGTAGATGTCTTGTTGAAGTTCAACACATAAAACCATTGCCAGTTATTAAAATTCGTTAAGAGTAGACTGAAAAACCATTGGCTGGGCACTAATCATTATTTTTAAAAAAGGTTAAAATACAATTCCGACAACAATGTCATCATCTTTAAACATTCACAGTAGACTCTCTCCAGTGCACCAAAATTCGTGCACTGTCGAAGGAATCTACATGTGAAAGAAAGAGTTCGGAGCACACAATGTGCAATGAAGTGCAGTGATGATGGTTTTATCCACACAAAAAAATGCAAGTTCCAACAAATTTCAAAGTTCTGGCATCTACATGATACGTACCGATTGATTGACTCAAATCCATGTTAATAGTTCTCTCAGAACTACCATACCGCATCTAATTTGAATACTACTGAACAATTAGCCTTGTGAACAACAAAGCAGTCAGACCTGTAAGTAAAAATAGACATTTATGTCTCGCAGAAAAAGACGTAGAATGTTTGGTTATCATCAAATTTTAACATAAATATTATAAAAAACAAAAGGCTTGATAATTGGTAAAATATCACTTATAGTGGCAATGAAGAATCTCTTTACTAAGTAACAATTTATAAAAAGATCAGTTAAAACAGATAGTTCTGGGATTTTAATTTGAGAACGCTCGTCTCACCCTAGCCGACTGAAATTTTCGCGATCTCTGACAGTTTCTTCTGCTTCCTCCAACCTCATGTTCAATGTTTCTTTAATGTCCTATTGCTACCGTCATCTTTGTTGTTCCTTGTCGTCTTTCAGGAACCATATTCTTCATTGATAACCTCTGAAAATTACTCTGACATTTGACTTACTTGACTTATTCCTCTCCTATCATCGTGGGGCATAGTTGTTCGCCACTCTTCCCGGTCTTGGCTGTTTTGCAGTGACATTTAATTTGACCACAATATTCCATTTGCCGGAACATCAATGTTTCTTGATGTTCAATTCTTGTAAGATGTCTATATTTTTTTCTCTCTGTCCAGGACGTTCTAAGATTTTTTCTGCATCACTTCGTTTCCAAAAATTAATTTCTGTTCTGCAAGGCTTGTGTTACATTTCCTGATTCCAATCCATTTATATTACAGGAAAAATTGATGTTCTCAAAAGTTTTATTTCTTATTTCTATGTTTGTATTATGTCACAATATCTTCATACTAACCTGGTATACTTTAAATTTTAAGTAACTTGTCATTAATAATTAATGTTAATGTAGTTCATAGTAGAACATCTTTTTCTTCTCTCATTTCTCTCTCTCTCTCTCTCATTCTCTCTCTCTATTTCTCTCTTACTCTCTATTTCTCTCTCCTCATTTTCTCTCTTACTCTCTATTTCTCTTCTCCTCTCTATTTTCTCTCTCTCTTTCTCTCTCTCAATTCTCTCTCGACGACTTTTTACTTTCTATTCACTGTATCGGAGTAGGATATTGCTCTTAGAGTCTGTTGGTAATTTGTTTATATGGCCGAAACATTTAATTTGTAGTTTCTTGATGAAGTTCAATGCTGATGGTGTACCCATTTTTTTCCTTATGTCTTTATTTATAATCTGGTCTCTTCTTGCTACTCACGGTATTCTGCGTAGACAACTCATCTATGTCCTGACTAGTTTTCATATAACGTTTGATGTTAGCGTCCAGGCTTGGCACTTATAGAATAATGTCGGGAGAAATATTGTGTTGTCATCATCAAGGTGCGTATCCTTTATAGGACGCTGCTCTCTTTGCAGTGCATCTGAAATTCACTCTGTTTCTAGCCAGTTCACCCACTTCGCCGATGGTCATATTCATGGTTTCTTTAATATCTTGTAGCCATCTTCTTCTTGGTCTGTCTCTGCCTCTGCGTCCTGGGACCCTGCCCTCTAGTATTATTGTGTTGTACAATACTCTTTTAATATTTATGGTGACATATATAAAAAGTAAACATTTATTTTCTGACGCATGAGTCGCACAAAAAAATAGATTCCTCAAATCCATAAAAGTTTTTTAAATATTGGATTTAAAAATATATATAGTATAATAGGATGCGAAATATCAAAACACAAAGTAAAGTTTTTGCCTACATTGTTTTGCTTACTAAGTTTTGATTACATAGATTTGCTTACATAAGTTTTGCTTACATAGTTTTGATTACATACTATAGATGGCGTCATAGTTTTTAGCAAAACACCTTCATTTTGCGTATAATACAATATAGCAGTGGTTCCCAAACTTTGCATTACCGCGAACCCTCTGTTAAACACATTTTGCTGCTGTGGACCCCCAAAAGTTTCTATATATGAAAATCTTCTAGTGATGGAAGTTATTAGTACAACACACCACTGGCTCCAATTTCTCAGACTGCGAAAATTTTTAATGGTCTTTCATATTGTTCTTTAAGACATTTAGACTCCGGTTTGGTCCGGGTCCTTTGATTTCGCAGCGGAAGTAGTTTACCACTGTTTTTAAACATGTTTTAAAAATTTATTTTTCCTATTGAAGTGTCAAAGATCATAATATTCTTTTAAGCACTTAAGGATCCCCTGTGATTACCTACTGAAGCCGGGGATCCGCTGATCTCAGTTTGAGAAACGTTGCAATATAGAAATGTCTAAATACAATTACATAGTACTATTAAGCAGCTAATAAAAACTAGATTTCAATCCTTGATTTACTCATTATTACCCTCTATTTGCTACTGTCACACATATTTTCATGTTACTTTCATTTCATTCTGTAAAATGTAGTTTTATGAGATAGATTTTCTCGATAGAATTCTGACTGGCGTGTGTATATTTTCATATTATGCAAATGTTACGTTTTATTTGATTGATTAGTTCACTGTACGATAGGACCATCATTATTGCACTTGGGGAATAACCATGGTGCACTGATCTATTTCTTAGGTCTTAGCGGCAGTACACGAACTATGTAACACCGACGAGCATCCCTGATGTCAATTTTGAAATGATTACAATTTATTTTTAACTAGTTGTTTTAATGAATTTTGCTCACCCAGCGGCTTTGCAGCCCATTTGCATCGATTTTCAACTGCCAAAGGTTCAGTCGTTTACCAATTAGCTGTCATGTGTTAGAACTGAAAAAACATAGAAACTGAAAATTCGTAATTTAGTTTTGAAACTATATAAGGAGTTTTATATTTTATTTAGGTTTTTAGAAACTGATATTGCTTTGACAATTCGTAGACTAATTTCTCGGTTTTTTTTGTTTGTTTATCTTTCTTGCAGTTAAAATTGCTACCCAAATAAGTGAATTGCTCTTATTTATCATTCTGGAGTCTCTAGCCAAATATCTGCACAATTTGTCATATTTGTCTTCATTACATTTGTTGTATCGTATCAGTTATCAGTTATCAGAGGACTATTATCATAGCATTCCGGTGATGTCCATAGCTGCTCCGATCTATGAGTGTCCAGCAGGCCAGCAGTGTCCAGCAGCCCCTTAAGCACGACAGTTCGATGTTGATTAATAGGTCTCTTTGCATTTTTTATGTGTCGTTCTTTACGGGCTGTACCAATATTGACACCCATCTCTCTCAATCTGGTCAGCGAGTAGGACTTGCAACTCTGAAACTCTTCTGTTCGAAAAGACTCTCAGTGCGTTAAGAATGTCATTTCGGTCCATTGCAGCCCCTCTGATACCATTGTTGTATCGTGCTTATCTACAATACAATAATTCACCTGTTGACTTTATGAATAATGCACTGTATGCTTTTCTTTGCCTATGAAGGTGGTTTGTACTTAACAAGACAACATCATCTAAACATTCTAAATTTTCTAGTTGTCACTTTTCTACAAACTCGATGCCAGTTTACCCTGTGCAACATTTTCTCATCACCCAGTCAATGTCCACTCCCAAGAAAAGTGGAAATGAAATATAACTTTTCTTTACTCCAAATTTTCAATATACATATTCTACATTGATTACATATCATACACTTATGTTTTTCTATGTCTTTTCTTAATTTATTACGGAAACAGACATGATGCAAGGTAGTTTCAGAAGTACATCAACAGACACATCAAAGTGTTGACATACGTTCTTGTTCACTATCACAAGAGAACAAAACTTGCACGTATAATCCACCAGTTGTCATTCAAAATGGAGAATAATTTGGGATATAAAGAGTGACTACAAAATGGAACGAAAAGTAACATAAATATTGTAAAGCAGAAAGAACTGAAACAAAATATAACATCAATATAGAAAGGTCTATGCAGAAATTGTTAGATAAAAGTATGTTAGTCCAATATGCCTTTACTTATGATATAAATGAAAGTAAGGTGGGTGTTTTTTTAAAGAAAATATCTCATCATCATTATTCAATAGCTTGTCCTGAACAGAACTTTGCCACCCCAACAGTCCTCCGGAACTTCTCTCTCTCTCATTCGCCAGATGTCCCACCTTTGCAGCCGTCATGTTCAAACCAACAGTCACATCCCGAATCCATTTTTTCCGTGGTCTTCCTCTTCCCTTTGCTGGTTTGTCTCCCTCCATGATGGTCCTCTCCAGCACCTCGTATCTTTTTATATATGGCCTTAATATCTACTCCAACCATAAGCATAACAAGTTGTGATGGCTGTAACCTAGAGTTCAATGACACCTAGATGTTCTATGCTATTAACGTCAATGACTATCTAGGGGATTGTACAGTACGAAATTATTATTATACTTGATAAAATCCCGTCAGTATTAACAAAAAAGCTTGATCAAACGATTTCCCTTGTGGATCGTTGCTTTATCACTACTTCAACATGAACCGAATTTGTTTCATATTTGAAACTATCTTTCATGAATATATAACAACATTATAATTACATATTTCATAAATATCACAAAGAACAAATTCTGTAGAGCTTAGAAACAAATTTCACTGCCGAGGAAATATAATAACTACGATATCTATTTTATCTTGAATATGTATATTTGTTAACCTTTTATTGAGTAGCGTCTGGTCGAAAGCATTAGTGCTAGGCGGAGCCCCGGGTTCGATCCCAGGTAAAGTCATTGACTATTTTTTCTGTCTGGGGGCATAAAGAAAAATCATTATCAGAACAGTTTCGTGGTAACTACACTAGCCATGAGGCCATTAACTCTTAGTAGACCAGGTCAAAAACAATGTTTTCACACGCCATTTGTTTTTAGAATTTAAAAACCATTTAGTGTGGCTCCTGGAAAAAAAGCGTCTAACCCAAGGCCAGGTAGTGTAAAATTTGGTTTACAATGAGTTAAAGTCATCAGGCTCATATGCTAACTGTCCTACACCCCCAAAAAAAAGAAAAGAGGTATACACAAGCAGTGTGGACATATTTTTAAATCTTTTATTTATTTTTAAAAAAGAATTATACGACCTATAGACACGGCTAAATTCTAGTTTCATGAAAGTTTCTTAGTTTATTTCTTCTTTAATGTGTTTGAAGGTGGTTTGAAGCTAACCCTGTCCTCAGTATAGTCGATGTCAACAGTACAGTAATATCGGTGATATACCAAAGACGCGATGGTACTGTGTAAAAGATGTACATGTAATTGAGTCACTTGCAGCTTACACTGTCAGTAACTAAAGATGTGTGCTGTACCACTGACACTTTTAAAATACCCAAAGTTTAATTTATTTCCTTCAAAATGTAATATCAAAAATAGAACAAAGAGTCCGGCGTTTTGTTGACAACATCATCCATCGTGTGCCGACGGTCAATGAAAAATTCCGATCTAAGACTATATTACCAATATACCTAGTGGTACAAAAATGGTTAAGAGGACAGAGAAGAGAAACAGAGTGTACTGAACAAAATCAATACACGACGAATCACGACTTTAATGTTAAGGCTTCAAAGTGTACTGTATGTGTCTAAATGGCCCCAGTTTCAAGCAAACACAAAGGTTAATTTAGACGTTATTATACGAACGAAGACATGAGTAATTTCATAGCTCTTTAGTACAGTATCATTTAACATCCGTGTCACCCAGAACACTCTGTGACTGTCAGGCGAATATAATAAGTACTTGGAGCCATTTCCTGAACAGACTAAGATACATATATGTATATATATATATATTGTGACTAAGTGAATTTAAGAATTGTAAAATGAAATATTTTCTTGTTCATTTTCTACTCTTGATGTGTCTGACAGCATCAGAATAAGACAAGATTTCTAGAGCATACTCTTGATGTGTCTGACAGCATCAGAATAAGACAAGATTTGTAGAGCATACTCTTGATGTGTCTGACAGCATCAGAATAAGACAAGATTTCTAGAGCATACTCTTGATGTGTCTGACAGCATCAGAATAAGACAAGATTTCTAGAGCATACTCTTGATGTGTCTGACAGCATCAGAATAAGACAAGATTTCTAGAGCATACTCTTGATATGTCTGACAGCATCAGAATAAGACAAGATTTTTAGAGCATACTCTTGATGTGTCTGACAGCATCAGAATAAGACAAGATTTCTAGAGCATACTCTTGATGTGTCTGACAGCATCAGAATAAGACACGATTTCTAGAGCATACTTTGATGTGTCTACAGCATCAGAATAAGACAAGATTTCTAGAGCATTCTCTTGTGTTCACTTCGAGCACGTTGTCTTTCACTGCGACTGTTATTTCTTTGGTTAACCTTAATCGCGGGTATCTCTTGCAGCGGTTATCCACTGCGCTTGAATAGCATTGATCTTTGAGTCTTTAGTTAATCTGCTTATGTGACCGAATCATTTAATTTGTTGTTACTTTATCTAATTCGATACTGACGTTGTACCCACTTTTTTATGTCTTCCTTCCTAAATCGGTCTCTACTAGATAATTGAGCACTGTGCGCAGACAGTTCAGCTCGGTCGTGACTAGTTTACTTCAGTCGTTTGATGTCACCGTCCATGTTTTACACTGATAGCATAATGTCGGGAGAAAGATCATGTTTTACAATGCTCTTTTAGTGTTATTGTTACATGTTTGCATTACCGATTTATTCATTTTGTCCTATGATTTGATTTGCTTGATTGTATCTTTTTGTTTTTCGTTAGTTATTCTTTCAATGCTGAGAAAAATGCTGGTCAGATACCTAAAGTCTTTAAAAATTGTCAATGTTGATGTTCATGTTGTAGTCATCGTATCTTAACTGGGGTCTATTATAATATGTTGTTGTAGCTATTCTTCTGCTAATGGGATTGCCTGATCGTCGGGAGAACGCAATTCAGATAGGAGTTTGGGGTCAAAGGCGCATGGCGGCAACGTGTGCCAGGGTTAGTGAAGGGGCGCTAATCAAGACCCTGCCCCTACCTCCACGTGGTGATCCTGGTAACAGACTTTGGTTCCGGTCTGGCTAAGGGGGGTAGGGATCGGGGAGAACTACTGGTAGTAGTAGCAGTGCAAGCAAGGAAAATAAATGCAAGTCCACGAATACGAACAAAATGCACTCATCACCTGGCCGGTGTCCTTAGAAACAAAGCCCAAGTTTGACAGAAACGTACGAATACAGCAAAGTACGAGGCGTCAGCAAACGAATGCAAACTCCCCGGAGTAAAAAATGACCGCATCAGGATTAAAGGGATGAGAGGTGCATCCAACGAAGAGACGTGGACCCACAAGAGGCGAAACTCAGAGCCAGTATAGCTCTAGTTCTCTCTCTCGTCCCCCTAGAGCCCGATAAGCCGGACCCCGGGTTGAGTTGCACGTGGGCCCACATTGGGCGAAACTCGGGGCTCTGAGGAGGGGGCGCGAACTTAGCTCTGTGTCCGAACAAGCCAGAGGCATTGAGAAGCTGTGCACGGTGAGGGGAAAAACAGAAACGGAAGAAACAATAGTCATCAGTGAAGGAAACCCAACTCCCCCGGAGTAAAGGGTCGCAAGCAAATTGCCAGCGTTGAAAATAAATAAGAACGATGATTAACGAACCAAAAGTCTCGGCTGAGTCGAAAGACAGGGCAGATATGCAAGGTGCTCTTGATGGGACGATGGGAAAACGTGGAAAACGTAAGGGTGAGCGAACCACCCAGATGAGCAAGTGAAAACTGGAAAGCACAGCAGTAGCTTGAACCCAGTAAAAAACAAAGGTCTCGGTAAGTGTTTCTGGAACACACTGTAACTCATAGTGTCGATACATGGGAAGATTGCTGTAAACACCGTACACGAGACCAAGCGCAGATAAATCTATTGGGTAAAGTTCGTCGAGAGCAAATTATAAAGCTGCGTTTTAGAGTCTAACGAAATTGCCCTCCATGGGACAACCGTGCAAGGCACTGTTGCATTTACAACTAACATCCCCGGAAGAATTGAGGTGGGTGATATTGGCGAGCGCAAAATTTCATTTGCGTTGCTAGCGCCGACTGAATCTACCTTTTAAATATCTGTGCGCAGTCCCAGTCTAGTGTTTCCCGGCTACAGGAAAAATGCAGGGTAAACACTTGCAAATTGCCAAGCGCCGACACGCGCCCCGAAACGGTAGAGAATACTCCTATTCAGGATAAACTCACCGTGGATAGAAAAGTAAAGCCGCTTATGCAAAGGTTTGACCCAAACATTGACTAATGGCAATAATGTTCGGACGCCGATCATCCTTCACAGAATGAGATGACGTAAACGCACCATGACTCAGATCAGAGTTGATCGTAAAGGCGTAGATCCGGCCCAAAAATACGGCAGAATGGATCGTACCCTAAGGAGAGCTACCCTAGTAAATAAACAGCTGGTTGAAACCGAACACACCACCGAAGGATAAACACATGAGCTCCAATTGGTACTGAAGATTGTGCACGTACACCCATTCTTGGTGTTAGGCTGTTTATATATCACACTAGAATGATAAAAACAGAATTAAGAGCGATCGAGAGAAGAAAAACAGAAGAAAGATAGGAGTTTCTAAAGGCTGTGCTCTTAACTGCTGTAAACTATTTTTAAAATGTAGTTAACACATGCGAGAAACAACAACGGAGACTTTTGCAAATATTAAATAAGTGGTCAGTAATAGAAATATAGTTTGACAATATTTTCCACAACTTTTTTTATATCTAAGCTGTCAACCGCCTTTTCCTTATCTACTAGGGTAACATGTATATGTTTATTGAATACGACAGTTCTCTTCCCTAACTGTCCGTAAGAGAATATTGCATCGGTACAACTCTGTTATTCTGAAATCCTATTTGCGAGTCATTAAGCTGTGGCGCAATAGGGTGCAGACTTTCCTATTTTTTTACAGAATATTTTTCTTTTGTGACTCAGTAACGATATTCCTTTATATATCGTATAATCTCTTTTCTCCTTTTTGTTCCAACTGTTATTGCATTTCTCCAGTTTTCTATTGTTTCTTACAAGGTCCAGATTTAGTTCAATAGTGTGTTTAGCCAGATTATTTTACTCTGCCAGATTTAACGTTAACCAGAATTTCAAGTTGAAACGTGCTTGGAATAACAGTAGGTTTAGATTTTATCGTAAGCATAATATTTATTTTTAATTAAAAGTTTGGTCAGGATGAAATTCTCAGCAATTATTATTTTTGTTAATGTTACTATTAATATTACTTTATTGTTATTAGTATTAGTATTGAATTATAATTTTTATGACAAAACAAATGATGAGGTTTTTAAACAGGCCTGCACAAAAAGAAACCTTATCAAAAGAATAAGAATCAGAGAATCAAGGTTCTTCGGGCATATAATGCAAAGAGGTTTAGAACATTTGGTGACAACAGGTTAAATTGAGGGAAGGAGAGATCGTGGAAGACAGATGGAGAAGATGTTGGATGGTCTGACATTCTGTTTCGACAAACGATGGACGTCAGAACTAATTATCTGCACCAAGAAGAGAGAGTTGTGGAGAGACATGATCGCCTACGCTGGCAGGCATCGCACTTCATTGAGTGATTAGTATTGCAATTTCCCCAATGGTACCATCGCATCCACAGTCATGAGTCAGATGCTCACCAATATATACGAATGTTGGACAGCACTGATGTCGAATTTTCAATTTGTTTTTAATCTCTATCATTTTCTGAATCCGCACATGTTTATTTTCTCCATAATAAACCTCTTTTACTTTAAGAAAGTTACATTAATTTTATCTATCTTTTCTCTAATCCTGTTTATCCTTTCAGCATCAGGTCGAAAAAAGGAGACACCTGGAGCAAGTCTCTCTGTGCGCCTTGTTTTTCTTTCTCGTCTCCAGTCATGATTTACCTCACAGCTTCATGGTAAAAAGAGATTTCTAGAACGGGCTTTTGTGTGCGCTTCATAAACAGTGTCTTTCATCGCCTCTGTTATCTCTTAGGTCCACCTTTTGCGTGGTCGTCTTTTTGCTTTGTACCCACTGTATCGGAGTAGCATTGCTCTTTGTGGTGCACTGCCTGTTGATAATCAGCTTATGTGGCCGAACCATTTAATTTGTTGTTACTTGATAAAGTTCAGTACTGATGGAGCACACACTTTTTTTCCTGATGTCTTCATTTCTAAAACGATATCTTCTTGTTACCCCCAGCATTCTGCTTAGACACTTCAAAGCTACAATCCCGGACGGAATATGCTGTATCTGAAAGGTGAATTCATGTACTCAGAAGAGACTAAAGAGAGAGATTAACTTCTTAGGACTAAATGCTCTACTACGTAGCTTTGGGTTGGGCGCATTTTTACCAGAAGCCACAAAACAAGGCGATTTTTATTCAAAAAATAAATGGCTTGTAAAAAAATGGCTTTTGTCTTGGTCCACTAAGAGTTAAAGACATGTACAAGAAACAGTAGATTCGCATTGTAAAACCTGAAAGAGACAAAACCTATTATAGTTCCTTACATATGCTCTATCTTGTTTTACGTAGATGTAACTTGATACGTGATGTGTCTCTAACCTTATCGTGTTTTTCATGATTAGTTTCTAGAGCAGACCTTCTCATTGATTTCTATTTTTCAGTCAGTTATTCATATAGACCATATTGGGTATTCAGAGCAGAAAACTTTAAGGTCAGACGATCAGAACATATTGGAAGATGCACACTCAACTTTCTTCTTCTTCGTTACGATACTGATTGTGCCGTGATCCATTGCAGAGAGGAGTTCAGTGTAGTTTTCTTTTCGTCCCAAAGTGTGAATGTTATCGTATTGAATCTATCCATCTTTTTGGGTTCTTCCATTTGCGTTGTTGTTGCTCTTCTTCTTCAAGCGCTCCATATCGGCCACTTCTTAATCACTCTGTGTGATTTGTATGTGATTTTAGCATAAGAGGGGTTCGTTCTGTTATACACCTACAAGTAGGCCAGCACATCCGATTTCTGGGCTGCTTTTTATTTACTAGGTTAGCCTTCCTAGGTCCTACATCAGTAGCCTCTTACGACCTGCCTTATAGGTCGCTATGGTACTACTCTTTGCTTCCTTTGCTGGCCACTGCACCAAATGTGCGCCATTTGCATTGTAAACTGATGTTGTTATGTGATATGATAGTACTGCCATTGGGTTGGTTCCTTTCTAACGAAATGTCCTAACTATTTATATCTTTGATGCATCACCGTGCCGTGCTGCTATGAAACAGAGAGGCGGATGCATCAGGCGGCATTGTAATGGGTTATTTTAAAGGAAAAAAGATTTAAGGGGCGGCATTTCGAAGACTTGCATCATACTGAAAAAATATACCGCTCGGTCCTGATTTGATGTTCTATAAACTGATTGGCTGAAATTAGTCCTACACTTGATCTAAGCGTGTCATTTGATATTCTATATATTCTTGTTTTCTCTGCAGCATTTCGTATACACGCCGTGATCTTAAAATTTTGACCTTCCAAAAACTGTTCAGATCTGACAGCTGTAAGATAGTGTAGAAAGGAATGTAATGTTTGTCAGCTTCTATTTAGTTTGCACGTTGATTTTTACAAGTTGAAACAAGAATTAAATGTCAGTAAAAGTATTAAAATAAAATGTTTACAAAACATCTCCCCATCTTCAAAATTACATCGAGAACTCTTCGGTACTATGGAGTTCGTGCACTGTCGATGAGACATCGCTGTGTAAGAAAGATATCGGACCCATTATTATGCATACACGTCAAGATCTGTTAGGAAAGGCTTAGCACTCATCGGTCTGCCCGGAGTGATGTGACCTCAGTTCAGTAACTAATAAAAAATGCATCCCAGATAATTAAATTCATTTACTTGGTAAAAGTATTTTTTCATTGATAGTTATATTGCAACTTAGTTCTGTGTGTGTTTGTTGACTTAATTTCTCTAATTTGATACCAAATTTAAACAAGAGAACATCTGCTCTTTATTGTTGTATATATATACGTTTGTCGACAACTTACATAGAGATGAAAGGATGCAAATGCCAAATTTCAGTTTACATTCTTTTAATCAATATTAATTTCAAGAGTATATCACAACATGTCCTCTCCGTTGAAATGTCTTTTCAGTTCTTCTCTTGTTTACTAACTGTTCTTTTCGTCTCTACTCAACACTACGTCGATTGGTTTCACTACGTCAGGTCTCGTTTAGTGTTGCCATTCTGTTTATAATGAACAGATGCATATTTAATGTGAAAACACTACAGTCCACTAGTAAAGTATCTAAATAACTGTCTGGTCTGCTGGCTGCTGCCTGGGAGGAGGGGGCTGGCTTCTACAGGAAGACTAAAAATGAGTGTAAAAATGGATTCTGAAAAACGTTTATGATAATTAGGATAGTGATAATATACGGAAAAGAAAATGATAATTTGTTGGATGAAGTCGGTGTTGCACTTAACTGCGTTTAAATGTACTGTAAACTACTTCTATTAACAACAAGCACAGACCATCTCTGCCAATGCCGGTTCCAAGCCCGGATGAAAAGGAGGAGGACTTGTGCGTGAGGCCAGCTATCTCATCACAAGAAATTGAAAGAGCTACAGAAACTTGCAAGAAAGGACGCCATACCGGTAAACCGACCAGCCAGGTGGTGTGCGGTACACCTAGTGCATCAATGACGGTTGCTGATGAAAGCCGCTCTGCGAAAGTCAGCAACCCGACTCGTACATTACTTGGCTCAAAAACACACACTAAAATTGGATTTTGGAATGTGAGAACGATGGCCACGGCTACAAAATCAGCCCAAATTGCAGAAGAAATGAAGAGATACGAGCTGGATTAAGTGAGGTGAGATGGCCTGGAACAGATAGAAGAGTAGTTAGTGGATTAACTTTCATATATTCAGGAAGAGAAGATGGTAAGCATTTTGAAGGAGTGGGTATAATGATGACACCTAGAGTAGCAAAGAGCATGTTAGAATGGGAACCCATCTCGAGTCGGATAATTAGAGCCCGCTTCAGTACCAGGCATGTCAATATGACAATACTGCAGTGTTATGCACCAACAAACGAGGCTGACGATGATAAGAAAGACACATTTTATGAGCAACTACAAGATTAAATTAACAAGACCCAAAAACATGACCTGTTATTAGTAATGGGGAACTTTAATACCAAGGTTGGAAGTGATAATGTAGGGGTAGAGAGAGCTATAGGAAAACAAGGAATAAACACAATGAATGAGAATGGAGAAAGACTGGCGGAGTTATGTATGCTGTCCAACTTAGTAATTGGATATACCATAATTGGAGTGACCAAGAATCAGATTGACCATATGTGCATAAATACACAATTTAGAACATCATTGCTGGATGCCCGTGCATACAGAGGGGCAGATGTAGGAAGTGATCATAATTTATGCATAGGTAAATTGAAACTGAAATTGAAAATTCACCATACTAAAAAGAACAACTGCGAATAGACAGTCAAAGACTACAAAATAATGAGGTAAAAGATGAATATCAGCTCGAACTTGAAGTCATCATGATCGAAAAACCGAACAGACAGAAAAAGGGTTAGGGCATGAACCCAAAATTTTGAATGAAATTATTAATACTAGACCAATGAAATCCACCAGTACATACTCAAAAATTTGACGAAGATCTCAAGAAACGAGCTCCCCTTACCAATTCAAGTTGACGAAGAGGAAAAACCTGATTTAAAGAAATGAGGTAGCTGAGGTCAAGGAGGCAATCAATTCCTTGATAAACAATAAGGCAGCGGTGATGACAACATTACTGCAGAAATGCTCAAAGCGGCTGATGATACAACTATTAGCCAGGTGCAAGAACTATTTAATAAAGTATGGGAAGAAGAAACTGTCCCAGATCAATGGAAGAAGGGAATAATTGTTAAGATCCCCAAAAAGGTGATCTCAAAGATTGCAACAACTGGAGAGAGATCAACCTATTATCAGTAATGACCAAGACTTTCTGCAAAATCATTCTTAATAGAATCAAAGGAGCAGTGGACACAACACTGAGAGAAGAACAAGCTGGTTTTAGACCTGGGAGAAGCTGCTTAGACCAAATAATTACCCTGCGACTAATTTTGGAGGAACATATTGAGAAGCAACAACCACTCATACTAAATGTCATCGATTTTAAAAAAGCCTTGATAGTCTACACAGAATCTCTCTGTGGAATATTCTGAGATGCTATGGAATACCAGACAAAATAATAAACATTATAAAGAGCCTCTATTATGGTTCACAGTGTGCAGTTCGCACTGATGGTGGACACAGCGACTGGTTTATGGTTGAAACCGGAGTAAAGCAAGGCTGTATTCTATGTCCGCTATTGTTTGGAGTGGCCATTGACTGGGTGATGCGAAAATGTTGCAGGGCGAAACTGGCATTGATTGGGTAGAAAATAGTCAACTAGAAGATTTGGATTTTGCAGATGATATTGCCTTGCTAAGTAGAAACAACCAAGATATGCAAAGAAAAACAGACAACTTGTCATCTTTAGCATCAAAAGTTGGACTGCAGATAAGCTATGAAAAACAAATATAATGAAGACACCTATGGCAAGTAATGCAGATATCACACTGGAATCTAAAATGATAAAAATAACAGAGCAGTTCACCTATTTGGGTAGCAATTTTGATTGCACAGGAAATGTTAAAAAGAAATTATGATACGAATTGGCAAAGCAACATCAGCTTTTAAAAGTCTAAATAAAATATGGAACTGCAAGTTATATAGTATTAAAACTAAATTACGAATTTTCAATTCAAATGTTGTATCAATCCTAACATATGCCAGCGAGAGTTGGAAAATGACTAAAGATATAGAAAGCAAGTTGAATGCATTTGAAAATAGATGTCTGAAAAATAATGAATATAAAATGGAACGAATTCAGGAGAAGTGATGAAATCAGAAACGTGTCTGGTCAACCACTAGTGACAACTGTTATAAGAAAGAGAAGATGGAAATATGTTGGGCACACCTTGAGGAGAAATGATCAACGAATATCAAAGCAGGCATTAAAGTGGGATGCAAAGGGTTTAAGAAAGAGAGGTCGACCTAAGGAGACCCTGAAGCGAACTTTGCTGAGAGAGGCAGGAAATATCGGTCTCAGTTCCATTGAGGAGATTGAGAGAGTTGCCCAGGATAGAGAGGTATGGAGAAATTACTTGCAGGCCCTATGTAACGTATCACGGTACGAGAGGAATTATTATTATTATTACAGACCAACTAGTCATGCAATTCATAAAAGAACAACAAACTAAATGGTTTGGACATCTGACAAGAATGCCTTGGTATCAACTACCGCAAAGAGCCACACAGAAAAAGTATGATGAGTACAGAGCAAGTAGAAGACCACGCAAAAGATGGAGCGACGGCATCAAGAACAGCCGTAAGCAATTTATTAGAATGCTTACAAAGTGCCTTACGGATGCGAGTCATGAACAATAAACAAACAGATCGAAAAATCTCTGGCCACAGAGATGTGGTTTCTAGAAGAATGATGAGAGTTCCATAGACTGCTAAAATCACTAATGTTGAGGTGTTGAATGAGGTAAAGACACAGAAAACGTATTACCAATATAAGAAAGAGTCATTCATCCTTTTTCGGACAAGTGATAAGGTTGGGGGTTAGAACATATTGTAGCAACTGGTAAACTCGAGGGTAGACAAGACAGAGGAAGACAAAGAGACGAATTTTGGATAACCTGACTTCATAGTACAGTAGAGCGTCAACATTTGAATTGATAGCAAACACCAAAGATAGAGATTTGTGGAGATCCATGATCGCCTACGCCAGCCGGCACGGCACATGATAATGACAAAGTGCCTTAGAACAATCCAACACAAGATCACTACATTCCTCCACTACCAAAGACTTCTGTCAAGAAGTAACTGAAGTAAGAGTAGAAGAATAAGAGTACAACTGATCTTTCCTTGCAATCAGTTTCCGGCAAACATTTAGCAGCGACAAAAGAACCACTAACATCTAACAATAAGCTAATATCAAGCAGTGACCTGGGATTGTTATTATATAATAGTGAGTGCTGGAAAGAAATATCCACTAACATCTAACTATAAGCTAATATCAAGCAGTGTCCTGGGATTGTTATTATATAATAGTGAGTGCTGGAAAGAAATATCCACTAACATCTAACTATAAGCTAATATCAAGCAGTGACCTGGGATTGTTATTATATAATAGTGAGTGCTGGAAAGAGATATCCACTAACATCTAACTATAAGCTAATATCAAGCAGTGTCCTGGGATTGTTATTATATAATAGTGAGTGCTGGAAAGAAATATCCACTAACATCTAACTATAAGCTAATATCAAGCAGTGACCTGGGATTGTTATTATATAATAGTGAGTGCTGGAAAGAAATATCCACTAACATCTAACTATAAGCTAATATCAAGCAGTGTCCTGGGATTGTTATTATATAATAGTGAGTGCTGGAAAGAAATATCCACTAACATCTAACAATAAGGTAATATCAAGCAGTGACCTGGGATTGTTATTATATAATAGTGAGTGCTGGAAAGAAATATCCACTAACATCTAACTATAAGCTAATATCAAGCAGTGTCCTGGG